>JAODAL010000636.1:0-240000 GCA_025379985.1 Phyllomedusa bahiana | reverse complement strand
GCTGACAGCCTATCAGGAGAGATTGAACAGGTCTGTAGCTATGGTGACCTGAGGAGCTGATGCAGCCCATACAAGAGGGGATATCTAGGAATAGGTAGGACACTGTTAATGGACATATATTGCAAAGTGACTTGTTTTTGTAAGATCTTTAACATAAAAAGCAGCAATCCTTGTAATGACACAACCCTTTTAATGACACAACTCTGTCTGCTAACAGGCCCCCTTGCATCTGGATTTACACAATGAAGGGGTATTCTAATCTCTCCTGTTCACGTTTCTTCCCAGTCACATTTATAATAAAAAGTAAACCTGATTCACCCGCACCATAGTATCTCCTTAACAAGTAAAAATGGAAGCATGTCGCTCACCCGTCCTGCACACAAGGATAAGGGTGGTTTCCAGGAATTTTGAGCTGGTGCATGGAGGTGCTACCTTTCCATTTCATTAGTATCTTATTACCCTCATTGGGGTAGGTGCATTATGTATGAAGACTGTCTGTGTTGCTAATGGCACTAATCCGAGCTCATATCAACCAATCGGAGCTACGCTTTTATTTTTCCAGAGCTCTATATGAAATAAAAGCTGAGCTCTGATTGGTTGCTATGGGCTCTGATTGGTTGCTATGGGCAATAAAGACCGTCTTACTGCTGCAGAGTTTTCATACACAAGGCCCGGTGTCATTCTTGGTTGGTCCCGCTCCCCATTCCATGACGTTTCTTGTTTAGTGGGCATACATTACAATGCTATTACATACCAGCAAGTGGTGCTATGATGGACATCTCCACGTGGCTCACCTCTGTGCATGCACTACCAATGTATTACATTGTAGCATCAGGAATATCATGCATTGCTGCAAAAAAGCTATTTTTCAAATGCAAAAATGTCCAAAATCTAGTGATGATTAAAAGGTCAGCCAGTTGCTGTGTACGCCATGGTCCTATTTACTTAAGTGGAGGTTAATAGGATGGCGCTTGGGCTACTAGACATGCCAGTCTTATCCAGTTCAATGGAAGTTAACAGGTTGGCTCTTTGGTTACTGTGTATGCTAGTCCTATTCCATTCTGTGGAAAGAAATAGGATGGCTGTAGGGTTACTGTGCATGACGGTGAGCCACACTTTATCCATTCAATGGAAGATAAGGTTGGTACTTGGGCCACTGTGCACGCCAGTCCTATTCAGTATAGTTGAAGCTGGTAGGATGACTCTTGGCTTACTGTATATGCCAGCTGTTGTCCTGCTTAACACGTATTTACTTCAGAGGAAGATAAGGATGGCTCTTGGGATAGTTAATGTCAATGAGCCATCTATTCCATTCAATGGAAGTTTAAGGGCTGGCATCTGAGTTATAGCGTATGCCAGTAAGCCATACTTTTCCATGCAACAGAAGATGAGGATGGTTTCTTGGGTTACTGTCAGTCCTATTCCATACAATGGCGTAACAGGCTGTGAATCAGTATGGTGTAGCACACGTTTTTATAATACTGGCACCCGTTTATCATTTTATCTATATGCAATTATAATACCAGCAACCACCTCCCTCATATATTGAAAACGTGTGAGTGGTTGTCTTACGGGTATTTTTGCATTTGTGCAGTCTCCCAATGTATTGTACTGTGGCTTTTTGCATGCTGTATGAATAGGTGTCAATTTTTTCTAAGTAGCAAGGGGGCTGGTGTTGCCTCTCTGCTGGGTTCAGTCTCATTCCAGCCTTTTGAGCTGTGAGTATGGGCGTGTTTCAGTTTTGTTTTTTTTTGTATGCCAGTAAAGCTATGTTCACACGGCTTAATTGCGGGACGTATTTCGCCCCGCAATTACGCCGTGTGTACGGGGGTGGGGGAGCCGGCAACCCGCTGGCCCCATAGACATTCATTACTAGCGGCGCGTATACGCCGTGAATAATTGACATGTCACTTATCTACCAACGCGGCGTATTGTGCGAGCGGGGAGAGGAAACATAATCCATAGTTCTCTATGAGAACTGTGGATTACCATAATGACTGGGATGTATCTCGCCCCGTATTTCGCGCAGTATGGCGCGAAACACGGGGCGAGATACGTCCCAGAATAAGCCGTGTGAGCATAGCCTAAGCCATATTTTTCCATTCAATAGAAGATAAGGATGGCTTCTTGGGTTACTGTCAGTCCTATTCCATAAAATGGAAGTCATTAGGATGGTTCTTTGGTTAGGGTCCATCCACACAACAAGTATTTGCAGTCAGAAATTCAAACGGATTCAGATTTTAAAAGCCATCAAAAACCAACTAAAACCCATCCCCATAGACCTCAATTGAAAATCCGAGTTGTAATCCACACGTCTCAGATATTCTGAGTCTGGATTTTGAAAATCGATGTTTTTTTTTTCAAAACACTTACAACATATTCAATCTTCCACCGTATTTCATGTCCAAAAACTTGTCCAAAACATTTATGACAAATCCACATCCAAAACCCCACAAAAAATTATTCAGACTCACTCAATCCGCCGGAAAAAAAAACAAACTTAAAATCCACATAAAATACTCGTTGAACGAGGTTTTCAATGGTAGAATCTGATGAGTATTTTGACGTTGTCCTGTGGATGTACTCTTCAGTGCTATTCCATGCAGTGGAAGTCAATGTGGTGGCTTTTGGGTAACCATGAGTGCCAGCAAGCCATCCTTTCCAGTTTATTAGAAGTTTTTGGGATGGCTTTCATGTTACAGTGCATGCCAGGGAGCCATCCTATACACTTCAATGGAAGATAAGGATGGATTTTAGGTTAGAGTGCATGCCAGTAAGCCATCCTATACACTTCAATGGAAGATAGGGATGGATTTTAGGTTAGAGTGCATGCCAGTGAGCCATCCTATACACTACAATGGAAGATAGGGATGGATTTAGGTTAGAGTGCATACCAGTGAGCCATCCTATACACTTCAATGGAAGATAGGGATGGATTTTAGGTTAGAGTGCATGGCAGTGAGCCATCCTATACACTTCAATGGAAGATAAGGATGGATTTTAGGTTAGAGTGCATGCCAGTGAGCCATCCTATACACTTCAATGGAAGATAGGGATGGATTTTAGGTTACAGTGCATGCCAGTGAGCCATCCTATACACTTCAATGGAAGATAGGGATGGATTTTAGGTTAGAGTGCATGCCAGTGAGCCATCCTATACACTTCAATGGAAGATAAGGATGGATTTTAGGTTAGAGTGCATGCCAGTGAGCCATCCTATACACTTCAATGGAAGATAGGGATGGATTTTAGGTTACAGTGCATGCCAGTGAGCCATCCTAATAATTTCAATTGATGTTAATAGGATGGCTCTTGGGTTACTGTGTATGTCAGTCCTATGCCATTCAATGGAAGATAAGGATGGTTCTTGTATTACTGTACATGCCAGTCCTACTCAGTGCAGTTGAAGTTGGGTGGATGGCTCTTGGCTTACTGTTGTCTTGCTTAACACTTGCAGAGGTGGCAAGGCAGGGAGCTACTGCACATGCTCCGCTCATTCATAATTTGCATAAATTAATAATTTTACACAAGGAACACAATTAGGGTGGGTCATCAAGATAAAAATACCCCTTTAATCTCATTTTATGCTTTGGGAGCTGTATAAGCCTGTATGTGTCCTCTAGTGTCGGGTACAGTTAAACAGATTTGTAACCAGAAGGAAAGCAACAGATGCAGTCCATAAAGCATCCGCTCCTATCTCCGATCCCATAGCAGTGGTGTAGTTTGCTTCTATGGTCAATATGCCACTGATGCTAAACTGTTCAAATCAGCCTGAGCCTCGTTAGGTGAAATTGGACAAGTTAATGGCTAATTAGCACCTCAGTCACATCTAAGATAAAGAGGAAAACATCATTAAGCCTTGAATCGATTTTGAGTGCAGTGACTCGGTGTTGACACTTTCCATGCGTCACTAGAAATCCTTCAGAAAAAGTGTGATTTCACTTACTAGGAGTCAAAGATGTCTTCAGTGTGAATCACATGACACAAGTTATAGATTGTGTTTTTTTCAATCCAGTTAGGTTTCAAATTCAGTGGTAAATTCGTAATTAATCATCTCTATAGGTGAATCTTTCTGATACAGAGCACCAAATCCACTGCATTGACATAGATTTAAAAGATGGCAAAAAAGATGTGCCGCCTAGTTGTACCAAAAACTATGGAGCTACAGACAGTCAGTGTGCCGCCATGAGGTGCCTCCTTATGGCACCATATTAGGAGATAGAAGACTTCAAATCACTGCACTTGTCAACCAAAATGTATACTCGCATACATGTAAAAAAAAATCACTGCATGAATAGAGTATTTACAAGGGCATAATATATAACACCCTAAAACTTAACTTTTAATAAATCATATAAAATGACACAAAAGACTTCTTAAACATATAAGTACTAAATGACGAACATATTAAGGGTCACATAAATGGGACTCATCCAGTGATCACCTGGTTTCATGTGCGCATTAAAGGGGTTGTCTCACTACGTTGATTCATCTTACCTCAGTCCTGTTTTCTTGGTTTCACTTTAAATTCAGGGGTGTGATTACTGGCTTCTACTAGGCTGCAGTAGAGGCCAGGTCTGTAGCTATAGCAACCAGTGCTGGCAGCCTATCAGAATAGATAGGACAGGTCTGTAGCCATAGCAACCAGTGCTGGTAGCCTATCGGGAGAGATTGAACAGGTCTGTAGCTATAGCGACCTAAGGAGCTGATGCAGCCAATACAAGAGGGGATATCTCAGAATAGGTAGGAGACTGTTAATGGACATATATTGCAAAGTGACTTGTTTTTGCCCGATCTTTAACATAAAAAGCAGCAATCCTTGTAGTGAGACAACCCCTTTCATCCTCAAGGGAGAGGTGCCGAGATGTAAGTTCATACAAATCCAACTCATCCAAAAAAGCTGGGAAAGAAAAAAATTCTCCCAAATCTCTAGCCCTACAAATTTAAAGGGGTTTTGCCAGGAAGTGCCTTATCTGCTAAGAAGCAAAAGTAAACAAGCCACGCTGAGCTGAGAGAGAGAGAGAGCACAGAGCCATGCATAAGGGATCGTGTGCAATGTTCACTCAAATAATCACACTACAACTAGTAGATTCTGTATACAAAAGACAACACCTTTCTTCACAGCCTTTTGAAAGCTCCTTCAGCCTCTTGAAAGCTCGTTCATGTTCCCTGTCATCAGATAAAGCAGGGATCTACACAGATAATCACACAACAACTAGTGGATTCTGTATATAAAAGACAACATATTTCTCCCCAGCCCCTTGAAAGCTTCTTCAAGCTCCCTTTCATCAGATAAGAAGTTGGCTCTGCGCAAGCCCGTCCAGCAGCTCCTCTGCCTGGTCTATTTATAATTCAAGCTTTTAAGTAACTAAGGGCAGGTAAGGCAGCCTGTAGCTCTCACCGGCTTCAATTTTTGTAATCACAGATATTTAGAAAAGTGATCAAATACCCATTTTGGAGAATCCCATGTCAAAATTACATCGTGGCAAAACCCCTTTAAATCCCTAGAGAGGATGTCCCTTAGTGGAGTAGACGTCCCAAAAAGGGCGACCCCACACAGTGACCCCAACTTCGCCCCAGCTCTATCCCTCACCTTGTGAAAAACAAAACCATATAAACCTATGTTTTTGTTTTTCACAAGGTGAGGGATAGGTGTTCTATACTATATTATGGCCTTGTAAATACTCTATTCATGCAGAGATAGAAGACTTGCTACATATATCACTGTAATGTAGCATCCAATAGAGCATGCCATATGTTGTAGCAAATTAGAGGTACAGCAGGGCCCCATAGATGGCTATAGGTGCCATATTACTGCTCCTTATAGCTCAGGGTATTAAAGTGGATGTATCGCTTCATCATTTCGGCTGTTTTCTTGAAGCTTGATTCTCTCAGTTCCTGAAATCCGAGGGCGTTACTTCCCCTCCCACCTGGGTGTTTCTTAACTGAAGGGGGGATGACATCAGCCCCCCTTTCACTGTTCATGCTCGCTCCTGAGTCAGGTGTTCCCCCCGCCCCTCACTGAGTCCACATGTCACTGTCCTCTCCCTATGCAGTCTTATTCGTAAAAGCTGTTTACATACCACAGACCTGCATTCAGTCTAGACCAGTGTTTCTCAACTCCAGTCCTCAAGACCCACCAACAGGTCATGTTTTCAGGATCTCCCACAGAATGCACTGACAATAATTCTATCACCTGTGCAGAATGCACTGACAATAATCATATCACCTGTGCAATACTAATTATATCACATGTGCAATACTAAGGAAACTTGACCTGTTAGGCCGTGTTCACACGGCTTATTCCCGACGGATTTGTGAGCCGTATTGAGCTCACAAATCCGCCGTGAATAAGGGGCGGGGCGGGGGCGGGGCCGGAGCGCGGCGGGGGCGGCGCTCCCGGCCCCATAGACAATGCATTGTTTACGGCGCGTCCGCGCCGTAAATAATGTGCATGTCACTTTCTCCCCCCGCGGCGGATTCGCTGAGCGGGGAGGAGCGACGGAATCCACTGTTCTCTATGAGAGCAGAGGATTACCGTAATGACTCCGACGGATTGGCGGCGTACTGAAGCGCAAATCCGGCGCGCAGTACGGCGCCAATCCGCGGCAAAATAAACCGTGTGAACACGGCCTTAGTGGGTCTTGAGGACTGGAGTTGAGAAACACTGGTCTAGACTGTCTTCTATGAACTCAGAGCACTGATCTCTTCTCCTCTCACAGCTGGAGGTTTGTTACAGTTCAATCCAGTCTTCTATGAACTCATCCAGAGCACAGATCAGTCTCCCTTCTATGCAGGAGCATTAGGCACCGAGGCGCAATTCTGCTGTTTTCTGATTGTAGAAACAGCTGCAGTGTCAATGAGAAGCTGCTAGCTGTATAGAGTGAAATGTTGCTGGACCCTTATTCTGAGTGAGAGAGGCAGGAATGCGCGCTCCTGTGAATACGACCGGGGGCCAGACAGAATGTAAATTAGTAGAGCCGTCAGCCAATGAAATGAAAGGAGGAGGGAACCGACCGACACTGGGGAACAGTGTTTACAGAAAACGAAGATAAGGGAGACTGTGAAAACAAGACAGCTTTGTAAATTACATCCAATTGCAAAGCTGCTTGTTTTCACTGTCCCCTTATTCTGAAGACCATTTAATGAAATGATACAACCCCTTTAAGGGAGTGCAAGCCCTTAGCCTGCAATCATTTCTCTATTGAATTATGGTTGGAAATAAACTGCAAAATAAATGTGGCAGAATTTAAAAAAAAAAAGTTCTGTGCCTGATGGAACTGACATTCAAGGCTGTGGGCAATTCCTCGCCCATCAAAACCAGAAAATATTCCATGTGACATCCTGCAATCCGTTCCCAGAAATTGAATTCTGTCTCTGCCGGCTGTGATACTGTTATTTTCTCCAGCTTGCAGGCGATATTTATTTCAGGCAGAATACATGTCACAGTGACAACAAAACCTTGGGATTTCAGAGGAAAATACGACACTATTAATACCGCAGCTTTATCGACACTGTTATTTCTGAGTCTGGACACTAAGAATAAGTAAGAGGTCCAGATAAACAGGATTTGTGAGCGCTAAGAAAATCATACGCTATTATTAGATCTTCTTAAGTGCCAACGTATCCTGGCACCGATGGCTACTTTTTTTTTATCTCTTTGAAGTTGAATGCCATGACACCTGATTAACCAAGGTCCAGCTGTCAGAATCACATGTCTGCCTATACATTAGCACTAGCTTCCCATCTGCTGGTAGGTGTTTTGGGGGTGATCTCTCACGTCCTCCTTCTTGGAGTGGAAGCGTCATGATTGAAGAACAGTCTCTTTGAAGAAAAACACTCACTATGACTGATCACTTAAAGGGGTATTCCAGCATTAAGGAGAAAAAAAAGCATATCCATTGCATATCATATAAGTTCCAAAACTTGTCAGCGTCTGTTTGCTGTCAGTGAATTGGAACTTTAAAAGGATGGTCTCATGAAGACAGCTCCTTACTATATCACTTATTAAAGGTGTTTTGCCACAAAGTTTCATAGTTTCATAGTTTGTAAGGCTAAAAAAAGACAAGTCGTCCATCTAGTTCAGCCTGTTGTGCTAAGGTGTTGATCCAGAGGAAGGCAAAAACCCCCAATGAGGTAGAAGCCAATTGTCCTCATTTTAGGGAAAAATTCCTTCCTGACTCCAATCTGGCACTCAGACCATCCCTGGAGCAATGACCCCTCTCCTGAATCCTAGTCACTATAACTTGTTATATTATTACGCTCCAGAAATGCCCTCAAACCCTTTTTGAACTCGGTTATTGAATTCACCATGACAAGTCCCTCTGGCAGAGAATTCCATAGTCTCACTGCTCTTACAGTAAAGAATCCCTTTCTATGTTTATGTAGAAACTTTCGTTCCTCAAGACGTAAAGGATGCCCCCTTGTTCTAGATACAGCCCTGTGTATAAATAAATCTTGGGAGAGATCTCTATATTGACGTGGGAAGCTTTCAAATGAAATAATAAGCATTTTCACCATTCATCATTATTAAAAATTCTGTACCATTTTTGTTTTAGCTGCTCCCTTAGTGATTCATAGTGTACAGCTCGTTTCCAGGGGATACGACCAGGGCTGAGAGCTCCTCACACCTGGCCGCACATGCTCAGACATCACCTCTCCTCTCAGGCAGCTACTGAGTGTTCAAACCCCAGGTGCTGTCATTCTACTCCCATTATCTGTACTCCTTATCAATTAATCAAACAGTGCAAATAAATAAAAAGAAACCTCAATCAGGTTTGTGCATTGATGAAGAGCAAAAAAAAATCCACAGGTTTGGTTTCTGCAGGGACTTGAACCTAGGACCCTTGTGCTGTGAGGCAAAAACTTTACATCTGAGCTACATTGTAGCTACTCACAGCTCTATACATAAACAGACCTTTCTTTGACTACAGAGAGGAAAGGCCTGGTGATGTCATCCTGCTGGGTCACATGATATGCAATTCAAACAAATCACACGCCCCCTTCTGAGCACACAGAGCTGGATGCAGGAGGTATGAAATGAGTTCATGGCAAAACCCCTTTAAGGCATATGGACATCATAGAGGTGGGTCCCCTGCTCATGTCCCCCTCTATGAGCCAGAACAAGGAAACGTTGCTCTGTACAAGTGGTTCTTTTTTTGGCAGACTTGAGCCATCCTTGTATTAAAAAGATGCCTGTTCAAATAAATGGCCACCGTGTAATACAATGTTTCCCCTGTAGGGGAGAGTGCCCAGCTGGCTGTGGCTTCTCCAAGCAAAAGCAGCTGTTTGCCCCAGGAACTGCATCAATCAGCTGATCGTCCTGTGCCCAGTCCCAAAATGGGGTGTCTGATTAGACAACTCTTTCAAGTGTTGAAATTATGAAGTTTGAAGTATGAAGTTTACTAGACAGAGACAATACTTTATAACATAACTGTAAGGGTAGGTTCACTTGGCTGATTTTCAATACTAAAACTTTCAGCACAGATTCAGCGTGGAAGCTACGTGATTTAGCACAGATTTTAGACCCCGGTTTTCAATTGTTGTGGATTTGGTGCTGAATTTGGAGGCGGATTTCAGTCTCCATATACTATGTGATGATGACCTCCCTCTGACTAATTTTATGGACCCGTGTTGAGTATACTTCAGGTGCTTTCCTGTCATACACACTAAATCGGTAACCTGAAAATAAAATTGCAAATGTCTGACACATAAAGAATAAAACTTTGTGTTCACATACACTGATGGCATATGGATAGGATCGGAAGATTCAGTCCAGAATAGAAAGTTGGTCACGCTTGCATACGACTCTCTGTTCTGTGGGAGTTCCGAGTACAAAGTATTTACAGCCATTGAGCTGTGAATACGGCCCCCAAAATTGTGTTTTTTAAGTAAATAATGTCCCATTTTTTATGTGCTTTTTCTGTTCATTGTAAGGCTATGTTCACACGGCTTAACTGTGGGACGTAATTACGCCCCGCAATTACGCCGTGTGGCCGGGGGGCGGGAGCGGGGGGGCGGCACCTCGCCGGCCCATAGACAATCATTACTAGCGGCGCGTATACGCCGCTAGAAAGTGACATGTCAATTATCTCCCCCCGCGGCGTATTCGCCGAGCAGGGAGAGGAGACGTAATCCATAGTTCTCTATGAGAACTGTGGATTACCGTAATGAATGGGACGTTTTCAGCCCGTAATTACGGACCGAATTACGTCCTGGTTTAAGCCGTGTGAACTTTGCCTTAGTGTCGTGACTCGCTAGACATGAGGACCGTTGCCGTCGGTTGCGAGCTTGCGTACCGTGGCCACTGTACCAACTACGACCACATATTTAACATTATTACAGTATGTTATATTTTTTATCTGCCCAAGAATGCTGGGGAACGGAGGATGTCTGTGTTTTTTGTTGGACACCTAGAAAGTGCTGGGCATCCCGCCTAATCTAATTGTATGGGTGTCACTAATAGGTTGTAAGCCAGCATGGTGCATCACACGTATCTGTATTTATGGCACCCTTCTGTATAGCCTTATTTATATGCAATTGTAGTACCAGCAACCACCCCCCTGATGCATGGAAGGCATGTGAGTGGTTGTCTTATCGGTATTTTTGCATTTGTGCAATCTCCCCATGCATTATACTGTGGCTTTTCTGCATGCTGGTGTGAACAGGTATTAAGCTAATGTGCAGTTTTTTATCATCTAATTGTTCCCATAGCAGTGGGGTATGTGAGCTGCTGCTCAGCAATTAGCTGCACCTGTTAATTTTCCCCAGGTAGCATATAGATCAGAGATGCCTGCTACTGGGTTCAGTCTAGTCCAGCCATTGAGCTGTGAACATGGCCCAAAAACTAGTTGTGTTTTTTGAGTAAGTAATGTCCCATGTGTCTTTTTTTGTACAAAGTTGGGGAACCCAAAACGTAGCGGAAGGCTGAGCACACCTGTCTGAGCCAAGGGAGCTACAGACAATGAGATCAGAATGGAAAACGCCATGGATCGATCGTACATTCCTACACATAGGAGGACACCCCAGGTTATTTTTAAGAGACTTGTATCTTTTGTCTATTTGGATATTCATATGTGATTGCCATAAGATATGGTTAAATAGATTAAATAAATTGACGAAATTTTAAGTATATGGGAATGAAAGAGTGTATGTTTACATAAGCCTATTTGAAGGAGGGTTAGCAGAAGGTAGTGTATACACACTCTTAAACCTGCAAAGTATATATTTATTTGAGGTTTGACGAATTGAATCAATGAGATGGGAACATCCCTTTAAGATACTTCAAAAAAGAGACAGTGGGGCACATTTATCAAGGCAGTTGCACCAGAAATTCTGCCACAATTTACACCAAAAATAATGTTGTACCAGCTTGACACCACATTTATAATGTGTTTTAGATTGTTTTTAGACACTTCTGCGCCTCGTCCGACAAAAGGGGCATAGTCTCGATAATGGGGGGTGAGTTAGCTGAAAATATGAGCTTGTAATTTGACGTTAGTATTCAACCTTTATGTCTGCAACGCATGACGCCATTCGGCCGTACTAAATTTGTTTGGAAAATTGGGGGTGACAAGGTTAGTAGCATTATGTTCCCCACATACGGGCACATTTTCTGCTGCCAAAATTTTCGCGTCAGATATTTTGTGGGCACTAATACGGGGCGAGATGCGCGAACCTGGAGATTTAACCAGAGAGTACTTTTTCCACAGTTGTGCATTAGAGATGAAACTCCATTGGATTTTTAACACGTCTCCTTTCCCCGCTCGTTAACAATGTCGAGTCTGAGTTTTACTGGCCCCTTCTCTAAGGTCTTGCATTTAAAGCATTCAGCTCTGTAATAAGGCTACTAAGCAATCCAGTTTAAAGGTGCACAGCCTAGTACTGGAGACAGATCTCAAACAGGTCTGTAGCTATAGCAACCAGCACTGACAGCCTATCCGGAGAGATTGAATAATTCTGTAGCTATAGTGACCTGATGAGTTGATGCAGCTCATACAAGAGGGGATATCTAGGAATAGGTAGGACACTGTTAATAGACACATATTGCAAAGTGACTTGTTTTTGCAAGATCTTTAACATAAAAAGCAGCAATCCTTGTAGTGAGACGACCCCTTTAAATTGACACTGTCTAAGAAGTTATACAGTATTGATAAATCTGCCCCCATATCTCGACTCTTAAAAATTGTTCACAAACCTTTGGTAATGCCCAGTCTGCCATCAGAAGCCACATCCCCTCCATACTTATGTGCATGTGTAGGTTTTGGTGGAAAAGGTGGCATTGCTATGTGGATGGGACCTGTCACTGGTTTTCATATATTAGAGAATGATTGTGTTACTGGAGTATGAGGTGTGTAAATCCTAAACAACATCAGATCAGAGTGTAAATCGCACAAGTGATGGGGGCTTTCTGCATTTTCTTTCCGTGCAGGATAAACCTTCGTACAGCTCAATTGCCCTCTTGCAATTTATTTGTAAGATAAATGTGTTCATCTGTACAAATTGCTCCATTCACTGGGTCACGGGTAATGAATTGTGCGGCCATGTATGTGGCACTAATTGGCTGACATTCTTTTGATGCTTTTTGACCCTTATCAGCAGTTGTTAGGTGGTTGACTGTAAAGTATGGGTTGTCAGCAATGTAGTGTTTCACAGTCCTGTTATTAAACAAAGGAAATTGTATATCATACACTGGGGAAAAAGAAATCCAGCACAACATTACACCCCTTACTGCAATGATTAAAGGCGTCCTCCAAACTTGTCAATAAAGCTTGCATGTTGCATGAAGTAAAGGTCTGTCATTTTCTATATTCTTACTGTTTTTGAAATATCTACTTGCTGTCAGTGAATAGAAAGATCCAAATTACATTTGGAGGCCAAAACTTGTACCAAACTGTTCTAGATCACAGGGTTGAAGGATTTGTTACAATATGTCAGTTTTCATATCACGAGTCCAGAACAAGAAGAAGATATAAGGGCTTGTTCGCACGGAGTTTACACTCCATGTTCATACCTCCCAACTGTCCCTATTTTGGAGGGACAGTCCCTATTTTTGACCCTTGTCCCTCTTAGCTGTATAAATGTCCCTCTTTTTCATTTAGAAAACAGATTTGTATCAATAAACTGAGTATCTTGCTTTAAAAATTATCTGGTTGCTTCCTTGCTGTATATTACATAACAACTTACTTAATATTTTATCATTGTCTCTCTTTTTGCCCGTCTAAAAAGTTGGCAGGAGGAGGGGGGGGGGGGGGGTGCGGTTAAAGGCGTGTCTTGGTGTGATGTCATGTTTTGGGTGTGGTTAGAGGCATGGCCTGATGAGTCCCTCTTTGCACTCTCTAAAAGTTGGGAGGTGTGCATGTTACAAGCGCTTTTAGGATCCGTCTTGGGGTCCGCTCTGTCGATCCCCAAGACGGATCTAAACAATTAGCAGTGAGTTTCTCCCTGCTGTCTATGCCGAACACGGAGCGACGTTCACATGAGGGATCGCCGCTGCGTGTTTCAAATTGACCTGCAATTCTTCTCAAGACGGAGCCGAGCAGTGCTTTTGAAACACGCAGCGTAAGGCTCGTCCATCCCATGTGAAACTCAGCTTCATCTGTTTCGTGCATAGAATGGCATGCAATTCTTTGATCGGGTCCATAAAGCGGACCGACAGCGCAGGGCAAAGCACACAGCGGCGATCTCTCAATGTGAACGCCGCTGCGTGTTCGTCATAGACCGGCAGTGATAAACTCACTGCTAATTGTGAGATGCGTCTATGGGTCCGTCCTGTCTGCCCCAGAGACGCATCTAAAAAGAGTTTGTTAATACGGAGGCAAAGCCCTAAGTTTACACTGTCTAAGTATTGGACAGTATTGATAAATATGCCCCAATGTGTTTTGAAAAGCTGCAGAACTTCTTATACACCGGGGGTTTCCCCATGCTATTAAAATGTAATGTAATCATTGTATCGTGAACATTCATGTAATATTCTGATCTACTTTGCAGTTCTTTCATCTGGTGAGGAATGAACCAGAGTTCTTGTTAGTGGCTGTAGACAAAGTATTTTTCTGGAAAAATTCCACTGTAGTTTTTTGATGCATTTTTGGAGTCAAAGCCAGAAGTGGATTCAAGAGGAATAAGAAACATGAAGGAAGGACTTGGGCCTCATTCACATCATGTTTTGTGGCTCTGTCACCGGTATCCACAAGCATATCATGAAAAAGCTATCCCATCATATCCCGAGCCATAGGAAACAGTACAGCAAACATAGGCTCTACATTTGCTCTTATTCATTATTGTATGTGGTTGATGTGCAGGACGCGTAGGCATGATCTACTGGCAACAGAACTAAAAAACATGATGCAAACTTCTGTCTAAAGTTCTGTCTGTACAATGCACTGCAAACATTGCATTTTGTTTGAGGTGTTTTATCACTTTGGGTACATTTTTGGGTCAGCACTGGTTCAGCATGCTGTAGGTGTGGCATATTTTTTTTTTCAGCCAGTTTCTGGCCATTCACCTGCATTGCTATTTTTTTATGCTTTTTAAAAAACAAAACATAAAAAACACATGTAAATATGTTGCTTTTTGTTTTTATTTTTTTGACATGTTTTTTTTTCACATCACAAATCATGTGATTTAGTGAGAAATGTATTAAATCCCATTATCTATGAATCCCATGAGAAAAATGCCACAAAAATACATGTACTGCAAGACATTATTGTATAGAAATACATTCAAAAAATGCATTTTAGAAGCTGTGTAGGAGACGCCTGAAGGGGCTTCTGATGTTAAGTAACTAAAGCTCATGTTCCCATTAGCGCTTTTCGGCACTGCCGGTCGGCTTGTAGCTTGCTATGAACCTACCATCTCTGGAGATGGCCAGAGACTTGCGGATATCCTCCCCATTCATTTCTGTGGACGTTCCGAACATAGCAGAGTACATTTTGCTGGACTCCCATTCTCAGGGAGCTACGAGCGAACCTGCATTGCTGAAAAGCACTCATAGGAATATCCCTTTAATTATTGTATATATGAAAATATTCTCATTTATTTCAGTCCTTCCGCATGTCCAAGATCTCTGCTTGTAAGCAAGAATTTTTCCATTCACTGACAGCAAGTCTGACTGATAACCTGTACAGACTTTGTTACAATTATATCCAGGCTATACAATAGTGTACCAGCTCTATTCACCAACTGCTCAAATCTTTTTCCCGTACTGATAGTTTGTTGCAAGGTATCAGTGCAGGTACAATTGAGGATTGCCTACTTTACTGGTCAACTGTTATAAAACTACAACTCCCAGCATGCCCCATGTTAGCAGCTATGAAAGCATGCAGGGAGTTGCAGTTTGACAGGTACCAGAGGTTTTATTTTATCATTGAATCCAGAGGAACAAAAACAATAGAACTGGAATGCAACCTCCATCGTCCATTGTACTTTCCATTTGGGTCTAGTGTAAATAGGAATATACTGTGAGGCAACATTCACATCGGTGTCTAAGGCCAATTAGGAGCCTCCATCACAGATGCCATCAGAAGTCATAGAAAAAAAATCTAAAATAAAAAAACCCCCTTATCATGTATTCTTAGCTGATAAATTTGTGTTATTAGATCCTGTCATTTATCGCCATTTGTTATCTGTCTTATATTCTGGTATCTGAGGACATTGGGCTCCTAAGTTGCTCACCAAAATTATTTTCCTAATCAAAATGTCTCTCGGATGATTCTAGATGGGTGGCTTACAATTCGCAAGTCGATCTATAATGAAAAATGGCGAGATACATATCTCTTGGCTCACCGTGCCATCCTGGGCTTTAATCTGCCTCCTCATCCAGCTTGCCCAAAATGTCATACTCCCTCCACAAATTTACATCACAGTATTTGGTCTTGTCCTTTATATTAAAAAAAAATTGAGATAATGTAGTTTGTTACGATCCAGGTTTGCAGCAAAGTTATCTTTAGATCCCATACAGATTTTGCTTCATAATCTTCCACATAATACCCAAGAATCAATATTCATATTATGTTAATGGCTGCCAAACTTTGTCTATTAGCCAATTGGCTAGATTCCTCCATGCCATCACTATGTGAAGTTCTTCAAGTAGTAAAACATTATCTGGAAAATGGGAACAATAAGAACAAAAGAAACACAAAATTTTTTCAAGAAGTGGGAAAATGTATTGGTCACATCTTGGCGTCTCTCCTCGAAGTTGGCTGGAAACTTGGGTCGCCTTGATGTCTCGATTTGGAAACCTACTTCTATATCGCTGTCATTATGCCGTTCTATACGAATTTTGCCTTCAGTTCAAGCTTGACTGTATGATATTCCAGACCTACACTGTGTGCAGAATTATTAGGCAAAATAGTATTTTGATCACATCATCCTTTTTATACATGTCATCCTACTCTAAGCTGTATAGGCTTGAAAGCCAACTACCAATTAAGTAAATCAGGTGATATGCATCTCTGTAATGAGGAGGGGTGTGGTCTGATGACATCAACACCCTATATAAGGTGTGCTTAATTATTAGGCAACTTTCTTTCCTTTGGCAAAATGGGTCAGAAGAGAGATTTGACGGACTCTGAAAAGTCAAGAATTGTGAGGTGTCTTGCAGAGGGAGGCAGCAGTCTTGAAATTGCCAAACTTTTGAAGCGTGATCACCGAACAATCAAGCGTTTCATGGCAAATAGCCAACAGGGTCGCTAGAAGCGTTTTGAAAAAAAAAGGTGCACAATAACTGCCCATGAATTGAGGAAAATCAAGCGTGAAGCTGCCAAGATGCCATTAGCCACCAGTTTTGCCATATTTCAGAGCTGCAACATTACTGGAGTATCAAAAAGCACAAGGTGTGCGATACTCAGGGACATGGCCAAGGTAATGAAGACTGAAAAACGACCACCTTTGAACAAGAAACATAAGATAAAACTTAAAGACTGGGCCAAGAAATATCTTCAGACTGATTTTTCTAAGGTTTTATGGACTGATAAAACGAGTGACTCTTGATGGGCCAGATGGATGGGCCCGAGGCTGGATCAGTAAAGGGCAGAGAGCTCCACTCCGACGCCAGCAAGGTGGAGGTGGGGGACTGGTATGGGCTGGTATCATCAAAGATGAACTTGTGGGACCTTCTCGGGTTGTAGATGGAGTGAAGCTCAACTCCCAGACCTACTGCCAGTTTCTGGAAGACACCTTCAAGCAGTGGTACAGGAAGAAGTCGGTATCGTTCAAGAAAAATATGATTTTCATGCAGGACAATGCTCTATCACATACATCCAAATACTCCACAGCGTGGCTGCCAGGAAAGGTCTAAAAGAAGAAAAAATAATGACATGGCCCCTTGTTCACCTGATCTGAACCCCATAGAGAACCTGTGGCCCCTCATAAAATGCGAGATCTACAGGGGAGAAAACAGTCCACCTCTCTGAACAGTGTCTGGGAGGCTGTGGTGGCTGCTGCACCTCTCTGAACAATGTCTGGGAGTCTGTGGTGGCTGCTGCACCTCTCTGAACAGTGTCTGGGAGGCTGTGGTGGCTGCTGCACCTCTCTGACCAGTGTCTGGGAGGCTGTGGTGGCTGCTGCACCTCTCTGCACAGTGTCTGGGAGGCTGTGGTGGCTGCTGCACCTCTCTGAACAGTGTCTGGGAGGCTGTGGTGGCTGCTGCACCTCTCTGAACAGTGTCTGGGAGGCTGTGGTGGCTGCTGCACCTCTCTGAACAGTGTCTGGGAGGCTGTGGTGGCTGCTGCACCTCTCTGAACAGTGTCTGGGAGGCTGTGGTGGCTGCTGCACCTCTCTGAACAGTGTCTGGGAGGCTGTGGTGGCTGCTGCACGCAATGTAAACAGATCAAGCAACTGACCGAATCTATGGATGGAGGCTTCAGTGTCATCGTAAAGAAAGGCGGCCATATTGGTCACTGATTTGGTTTTGAATGTCAGAAATGTTTATTTCTAAATTGTCTGTTGTTATGTTGGTTTACCTGGTGAAAGTAAACAAGTGAGATGGGGATAGATTTGGTTTTTATTAAGTTGCCTAATAATTCTGCACAGTAATAGTCACCTGCACAAACAAATATCCGCCAAATCTTAAAAAAAAAAAAACACTCCAACTTCCAAAAATATTAAGCTTTGATATTTATGAGTCTTTTGGGTTGATTGAGAACATAGGTGTTGTTCAATAATAAATAGAATCCTCTCAAATACAACTTGCCTTATAATTCTGCACGCACTGTATTGTTCTCATTGTTTTTTTTCTGGTTTTATATTGTTCTCAAAAAAGCACAGCTTGCAGTATAACCATGGAACCTAATAAGACTTAACTTTTAATAATATATCGATAAAACATACACAAAAAGTGTATATATACCTACAAAAAAACCTAAAACCTAAACCGTCACACTATAGCTACCTATCAAAAAATGTGGGATAATCGCCTCAATAAGGGCGTTCCCACCCAGGAACCTAAACTCTGGTCCTAGTATAACCCTACAATAATTATATAAAGTACCAATATACAATTACAAAAGCAACAAAAAGGAAATTCCCTGAAGAAATATAGATATTGCTATATAGAAGCACAATACAAGAATATAAATATATATTGTTCTCAATTTCATTTCCTTTTCTTTTTAAGCATATATAAGAATGTCTTTGTTGGACTAGATATCATTGCCTTTATCTATTGTAATTTGATACAGTTATTAAAATCTTCTCACAGTCTCTGTGGAATAAATGGGTGATTAAAGTTTGCAGTTTTAAATGAGCAGGCAAGATGGCCGACAATCAATTCCCCATTTTCTGTTCCTTACCACCTTTCCCCCACTCTGTTAGCTTACTCTCTTTTCTGCCCTTTTCTTAGTTTCAGACTTTCTGACTTCGAAAAGATGAAAATAATGCCACTTTCTTTTTAGTTATCACTATTTGCATGGCCACATTGAATGCTAGCGTCAAGGTTATAGATAATCCCATATTCTGTCATGCGCACTAACCACTATAATATCATGAATGATTCTGATGTGTACTAATTGAAATTTACGCATAATTAAGGACATATTCTAACTAACAAATTAACCAAGTATAGAGTGATTATAGGGGTTTTCTCATCTCAAAGTTTCATAGGATGCATGAATGAAATAATGCTGCTTTGCTCTGTCACTTCCTGGTCAAGCTGTCTGTAATTAGCATATGAGTTCCATGTATTCAGATTTCTCTGTTTATCAGTCTAGATTAGCTAAATTACCTTCTCTGAGGTCTGGAGAAGCTTCTGAGCTAATGTAAACAGTAGAGAAATTACTGTCTTTTGTCTGAAAGATCAGATAACACACAAGCTCTCACACTGCCATGACCTGTGTGATGATGTCACTCCCTGCTATCAGATAGAACAAACAGCAGGGGAGAAGGAGTACACAGGTCGGTCACTTGGGAAACCTGAGAGACCTCAGAAGGTGATAAAATCATTCGCTCCTTAACAAAAAAGATGAACAAAGCAATATATTTGGAAAACTTGTTCATTTAGTGTTCCCTACATTTTAAAAGCTAATCTATGTAGTGAGACAACCCCTTTAATAATAAAAAGGTGTTGCTTAAATATTGTTTATATTGGTTCTGCAATAAAGATATACTGTCCATTTGCATACAATTCCCCCTAAAACAGAGAACTCTTGCACAACTTTTAATAAAGGGGGTTAGGAAGGTTGCACTGACATCTTGTGAATGTCTCTCGTTCTTTTCATTTGATTTAATTTGGAAACTGGCACAATGAGGGCTAAGTCACAGGCTTTGGTCAACGATAGCAATACTATCTTTTCATCGTTGGCCTTGTTTAAATGTCATTGTTTCTCTTCTATGATATCAGTGCTTTTCTCACTTTGAAAATTCAGTAAAAAATATTGTTTTTTAAAAGAAAGTGATAGAAAACTTAGCTTATCATGATACGCCATTTTTTTCAGAAACCTGATGGATCCCATTATAATCAATAGAGTCCTTTGGGCGCTATCGGTATTAGTCAGAAACCTGATGGACCCCATTATAGTCAATAGGGTCTGGTGGATGCTATCGGTATTAGTCATCGTTGGCCATGTTTAGATATCATTGTTTCTCTGCTATGATATCATTGCTTTTCTCGCTTTGAAAATTCAGTAAAAAATATTGTTTTTTTTTTTTAAAAAAAAGTGATAGAAAACGTAGCTTATCATGATACGCTATTGGTATTAGTAAGAAAGCGGATGGACCCCATTATAATCAATAGAGTTCTGTGGGCGCTATCAGTATTAGTAAGAAACCTGATGGACCCCATTATAGTCAATAGGGTCTGGTGGGAGCTATCGGTATTAGTAAGAAACCTGATGGTCCCCATTATATACAATAGGGTCTGGTGGGCGCTATCGGTATTAGTCAGAAACATGATGGAACCCATTATAGTCAATAGGGTCTGGCGGTCGCTATCTGTATTAGTCAGAAACCTGATGGACCCCATTATAGTCAATAGGGTCTGGTGGATGCTATCAGTATTAGTCAGAAACCTGATGGACCCCATTATAGTCAATAGGGTCCTGTGGGCGCTATCGGTATTAGTCAGAAACCTGATGGACCCCATTATAGTCAATAGGGTCTTGTGAGCACTATCGGTATTAGTCAGAAACCTGATGGAACCCATTATAGTCAATAGGGTCTGGTGGATGCTATCGGTATTAGTCAGAAACCTGATGGACCCCAATATAGTAAATAGGGTCTGTATGGTCAAGCTTCTGTAATTAGTCAAAACTCATGTATTCAGACCTCCATTTATTAGTTAGCAAAGTCCTCTGTTGGGAAGCTTCGGGTATTAGTGAAACTATGGAAATTACTGTCTTATGGTGCTGAGTGGGGTACTATCGAAAGTTACATAAAACCTGATGTGACACCCTTATAATCAAACAGGGGGAAGGGTACACGTCGGTACTTAGTGAAACCTGAGGACCCCATTAAGGTCAATACTCGCTCCTTTCGATGACGCATATTTTGGTTTATTAGTCCACTTTAAGCCTATGATGAGCAACCCCTTATAAAAAGTCTAATATTTTTTCTAGGTTGCGCAAGATATCTGTATTTGCAAGAAATCCCTGAAAAGAGAACTCCCTTGACACTTATTCAATAGGGTTGGTGGGCACTATCTTGTATCTAGTTCTTTGAAACTTTGATGGCACTCCACATTTGGTCAATAGCATACTCTTCTCGGGCTGTATCAGTATGTTTCAGAACACCTATGGAAAATTTAGTAAAATATGGGTTTGGTGGATGCTATCTGTATTTTTTTCAGAAACCTGATGGATCCCAATATAGTCAATAGAGGCCCTGTTGGGCTATCAGTATTAGTAAGAAACCTGATGGACCCCATTCTAGTCAATAGGGTCTGTGGACGCTATCGGTATTAGTCCCCAGAAACTGCTTGATGACCCCTTTAAATTCAATAGTGGTTCTTGCATGACCTATTGGTATTAGTAAGAAAGCGATGGAACCCATTATAGTCAATAGGGTCTGGTGGATGCTATCGGTATTAGTCAGAAACCTGATGGACCCCAATATAGTCAATAGGGTCTGGTGGATGCTATCAGTATTAGTCAGAAACCTGATGGACCCCATTATAGTCAATAGGGTCCTGTGGGCGCTATCGGTATTAGTCAGAAACCTGATGGACCCCATTATAGTCAATAGGGTCTTGTGAGCACTATCGGTATTAGTCAGAAACCTGATGGACCCCATTATAGTCAATAGGGTCCTGTGGGCACTATGGGTATTAGTCAGAAACCTGATGGACCCCATTATAGTCAATAGGGTCTGGTGGATGCTATCGGTATTAGTCAGAAACCTGATGGACCCCAATATAGTCAATAGGGCCCTGTGGGCACTATCGGTATTAGTCAGAAACCTGATGGACCCCATTATAGTCAATAGGGTCCTTTGGGCGCTATCGGTATTAGTCAGAAATCTGATGGACCCCATTATAGTAAAAAGGGTCCTTTGGGCGCAATCGGTATTAGTCAGAAACCTGATGGACCCCATTATAGTCAATAGGGTCCGGTGGGCGCTATCGGTATTAGTCAGAAACCTGATGGACCCCATTATAGTCAATAGGGTCTGGTGGGCGCTACCGGTATTAGTCGTACTGCTGTTATTTTTTTTTTATTTTTATATAACAGGACAGAAAAATGGAAAGAACATAGCAGATGGGCATCTAACACTAGAAGGATACAAAAGGTATCTGAACATTGCACAATAACACGGGGGCTAGGTCGGGTTTACATCTTTCCATTTGGAGTCTCCATTGCAGAAGCGGCACCAGATTTGTGAAGCTTCTGAAGGTACGTCATCTGAACGGAAAACACAGCGCTGCATGCTGTGCTATTTGTACCCGTTGGAGGCTCTGAACACAACCTCTGTGCAGATGTGAGCCTTACCGCTACTGTCCTGCTTCTCCGGTATTCGCAACTTAAAGGGAACCTGTCACATAGGTGATGCCCCCCTTGCTGAGGGCAGCACAAGCTAGTGTCAGACCTGCTGTTTCCAGCGCTGTGTCCCTTATTCTGTAAGATGCTGGAGTTTTCGAGCATTTAATGCTCAAATCTTATTCATAAGCTGGTGTTATCCCCGCCCACCAAAGGCTAGCCCCGCCCACCTGGCAGTTATTCACATGTTTCTACCTATTCAAAGTAATAGGTTTGTCAGTTGAGGTGGGTGTGGCTAGCCTCAGGTGGGCGGGGTTTGAAAAAAATTTACTCTTTAAATGAGTCTTTTCTGGCTGAAAACTTCAGATTTGAGCACTAAATGCTCTAAAACTACAGCATCTTACAGAATAAGGGACACAGCGCTGGAAACGGCAGGTCTGACACTAGCTTGTGCTGTCCTCAGCCAGGGGGGCATAATCTATGTGACAGGTTCTCTTTAAAACCATGACAAATACAGGTTAGGAACGGCAATAAGCGGTAAATGTGATTGTGGTTACAATAGTTCAACCGCAAAGTATATGGGGCCCCTGAGGAATGCTTGCTGATAAGGAGTTGTAGATATTGGGAATTATTTATGAAAACTGCCTAAGACTGCCCTTGTTGCCCATAGCAACCACTCAGGGCTCATAGCAACCAGAGTCCATAGCAACCAATCAGAGCTCATAGCAACCAATCACAACCAATCAGAGCTCATAGCAACCAATCATAACCCATAGCCACCAATCAGAGCTCATAGCAACCAATCATAACCCATAGCGACCAATCAGAGCTCATAGCGACCAATCATAACTCATAGCCACCAATCAGAGCTCATAGCAACCAATCATAACCCATAGCCACCAATCAGAGCTCATAACAACCAATCATAACCCATAGCCACCAATCAGAGCTCAGAGCAACCAATCATAACCCATAGCCACCAATCAGAGCTCATAGCAACCAATCATAACCCATAGCCACCAATCAGAGTTCATATCAACCAATCATAACCCATAGCCACCAAATAGAGCTCATAGCAACCAATCATAACCCATAGCCACCAATCAGAGCTCATAGCAACCAATCATAACCCATAGCCACCAATCAGAGCCCATAGCAACCAATCCGACCTCAAATCAACCAATCATAACCCATAGCAACCAATCAGGGATCAGCTTACATTTATTATACTGCTCTGTAAAAATGAAAACGGAGCACTGATTGGTCGCTATGGGCTCTGATAGGTGGCTATGGGCTCTGATAGGTGGCTATGGGCTCTGATAGGTGGCTATGGGCTCTGATTGGTGGCTATGGGCTCTGATTGGTCGCTATGGGGTCTGCATGGTTGCTATGGGCAATAAGGACAATATTACAATTAGACAGTTTTTATAAATGAGTTCTATTGCAGTATATGTCATTACTGGCCGCCTTCCTTAAGGCCCCTGTACCAGGAGATTTAATAATGTTTTTCTATGACTTCTTCTCTTCTGTCGAAAACTTGTAATATTTGGTAATATGGCAGCTGTAAAGTTTTGTCAGTACTGGATTAAAGGAATTTTGCAACACATTTCCTGAACTTTAGTTTTTGAAGCCTTTTGATAAATTCATCATTGCCAAGCCCACCATTAGAGGAATTGTTGGGGCGTATCTGTCATTGGGTGGGAAGGAATGCAATTGCTCGCCGGGCGGTCAGGATGCTAAGGCAGCTGTCCGTTATTCATCAAGTGCTACATGCACCTCTTGTTCTATTAAAATAGACCAGTGCATAATGCTTGCTAGCAACCCGACCGCCCTGCATGCACTTGCATCTCTCTAGACCTGGGCAGTCGAGTGTGCCGAGTTAACCCATCTAAGCTGCTAGATAAGGCTCTCTACCGTGAGGCGGTGCGGAGCAGAAGGGATTGTCCAGGTCGTGCATTCACCATACTGGAAACTCATTACATCAATTTCCTGTGTGGAAGAGAAAGAGTTGAACAAATGAACAAATATTCCCTGTGAGGCCAAAGTTATTTCTGGAATTGCAACAAAAAATTCTTCTGTACTGAGTTTTTCACTTCCTTTGTGTATGTACATGGTGGAATCACAGACTAAGCTGGTGATATGAAGGTTTTAGTTTTTTAAGTTGTCCTTCACACTCGCATATGAAAATATGGACCTCACACAACTATTTAAAGGGGTTGTCTCACTGCATCGATTCATCTTACCTCAGATCTGTTTTATTGGTTTTACTTTTGAATTCAAGGTCATGTTTACTGGCTACTACTGGCCTGCAGTGACAAGCTGCTGAGGACACCAGGTCTGTAGCTATAGCAACCAGCACTGGCAGCCTATCAGGAGAGAGCAAACAGGTCTGTAGCTATAGCAACCAGCACTGGCAGCCTATCAGGAGAGATCGAACAAGTCTTTAGCTATAGCAATCAGAACTGGCAGCCTATCAGGAGAGAACGAACAGGTCTGTAGCTATAGCAACCAGAACTAGCAGCCTATCAGGAGAGAACGAACAGGTCTGTAGCTATAGCAACCAGTCCTGGCAGCCTATCAAGAGAGATCAAACAGTTCTGTAGCTATAGTGACCAGTGCTGGCAGCCTATCGGGAGATATCAAACAGGTCTGTAGCTATAGGGACCTGAGGAGCTGATACAGCCCATACAAGAGAGGATATCTAGGAATAGGTAGGACACATATTGCAAAGTGACTTTAACATAACAAGCAATCCTTGTATTGACACAACCCCTTTAATAAAGTATGTGGTGTTGGTTTATTTTAACAATTTGTTCCATTCTTGTTCTTCTGTTTTGTGCACAATTTGTGTATCGGACACAAAACTGTGGTCTATCACACTTTTGTGTCCAAACCACATACTGTATATTCTGGCTAAATTGGACAAATGTAGTCCAATCAGGACTAGGTTTGCCCTATGGAAGTCTATGGCCCTGTTATGGCCCCACTGTGATATCTGTCATGAAGAATATTCAAGGTATCCTGACGGATACCACACACAGGCTGAATAAAATGTTATGTGAATGGGGCCTTACAAGAGAAAGCCTGCCTCCCTGGGAAAAGGCATGTTTTAATTTTTAGATGTAGGTATTGCATAACTTGCTTATAGGAGTTTTCTAACCATGCAGTTTCACAGAACCGCAGCCAGCTTTAGACTCTCGCTTCCTGGTAAGGCTGTGGGTGGTTCTAAAGCAGTCTATTGGCATATCAACTCTGCTATTCCTAGCTGATCCTGTTACAGTGAGATAAGTGCAAGAGGCTTGTAAGGGTAGACCACAAGGCAGTGGTAAAATGCAGATTGGATTCTGTTTCAAGAATCTGACCGTCTTTTGGATGGTTTGGGGGGACGCCGGTTTGAGGATTTGGCCATCCCGCTAACAGTACACACTCCGCCTGAAAACCAGGCGGAAGAATGTGCATGTACCAAGTTTTTTGGACAGTTTTGGGATTTAACATCCGCATAGACTACAGCTCAGACTTTCTATTGAAGTCTATGGGAATGATTGACCGTTGGTTTTCAGACGGATTTCAAATCTGAAAACTGTCTAAAAATCCATCTGAAAACTATGCCATGTAGACGCACCCTAAACTGTAGTGCACAAGGCTACAGAGCTCTTAAAGGGTAAAAGCTTGTCATTAAGTTAGGTAAACTCTGTTGTTAGAGATGAGACTCAGCAGGAAGTGACTCACCATGGTCAATCGATCGTCAGCTTGTGGACCAATCAGATGAGAGACAGAGGAGAGAGAAGTGGGGAGAGGTGGTCAGTGACCAGAAAAACTTGTGTATTCTAAGGGCCCGTTTTTGACGCTGATTTGGATTTACATATCCGTCAAAAACTGACTGTAAAAACATCCCCATAGACCTCAATTAAAAATCCGAGTTGAAGTCCACACAACTCAGATTTTGTTGAGGTCGGATTTAAAAACCAACATTTTTGCAAAAAACTTGGAACATGTTCGATTTTCTGATTTTGCATTCCAAACATTTCTATGTCGGATCAGTGTCCAAAACCCCAAAGTGATAAATGGGAATCGTTTTCTGACTGTAAATCCATCAGGAAAAAAAAGGAAAACGACCTAAAATTCACATTGAAGACCGCGTCAAAATACTTGTCAGACAACACGGTTTTAGGATTCAGAAGCCGCCGAGTATTTTGATATTCACCGTTTGGATGTACCCTTGGAGGAAATATAAATTTTTTTTTTATCTCCTGACCAAAGCAAAATTCATAGAGCATTGTGTTTGGTAATAGTCTTCAGGACTGGGACAAGGTATTCTGATGCCCTAGACAAATAAGACGCAGAGCACGCCTCCTTTGGAAAGTTGAGCTCTCTCCATACCTCCTTGCACCCCCTTTTCTGTCTGGAATGAAGTGGCGCCCTAGGCGGCTGCCTACCTTCACCTACCCATTGTCCTGGCCCTGATGGTCTTCATTTACCTTTCCCTACATGTTAAAAGGTAATCACTGTGGTGAGAAACCCCTTTAAAGGCTGTGTCTACACAAGAAAGGACAAAATAGTTTTTGGATTCTGAATCCTAAAGCCGTGTCGTCCGACAGGTATTGCAATAGTATTTTACACAAGAACCCGAGGATTTTTAACTCCGTTTTCATTTTTGGCGCGTTTTTTAGCGCAGTTTTAGGATTCGGTTTTCCTCATAAAGCACAATTGATTTTTCTGCACCAAAACACTCGCACAGAGCTTTCTGGTCGTTTTTCATGCCATTCCATTGACTCCAACTTTCCCCAGTTTTCAAAGAGAAATACGGCGGAAGATCAAACGTGTTCTAAGTTTTTCCGAAATCCGAGTCACGTGGACTACAGTCGGATTTCAATTGAGTTCTATGGGGATGGCTTTACAATTAGTTTCTGATGGTTTTTAAAATCCGAAATCCGCGTGAATTTCCTAGACATTTGCTTGTCTTGCCGTGTAGACAGACCCATGTTCACATGGCGTGTTGATTCCGTGTGAACATACGTTTTTAGATACGTGTCTGGATCCATCCGTCGGACCCCAAACGGACCCGAACACGCATCTAACAATGTGCAGTGTGATTTATATTGCTTATACTATGAAACACAAATCGTCGTTCACATGAGTGATCGCCGATGCGTCTCATTGCATCTTTCAGATCTGTTCCAAAAATTGACATGTCAATTCTTGGTCCGAAAGGCGCAGCAGTCGCCCTATTATAAACTATAGGGTGCGACCCTGCTGCATCCAACACACATCCAAACATGCGGCTGCGTGTTGGATCCGATTGATGCTGCTTTTTTGGATGTGATTTTCGGATCCAAAAACGCCTAAGGGGGAGCGCTATAAAAAGCAGGCCTATATATAGGCGGTGTAGCTAAGAGTTGTGATATCTCATTTGAGCTGCTATGCAGAGGCTTCTAATCACATTCATAACACGGTTAAAACATTTGATCTAAGTATCCTAGATTGACACTGTGTAAACAGCACTCAGCCCTTCACCCCAGGACAGAAAGGAACAATCTGACATTGGCATTAGAGCTAAGGCGAGAATCTGTAGTGTTAATGAGGTAGAGATTTGCAGTCCCAGCGCAGAGATGGTTCTACACCAATCAACAATCACATTATTTTAATTGCAGGCAGAATGTGAACTGAATATGGTTGACAGCATCACAGGGTCATGGAGTATGTGTGGGCACATCTGATGAGCAGCGCCTGCGAGTGGCCGGGCGCTAACAGAACAAGAAGAATAGAGCATGATCCTGTGCAGATCTCAGAGACCATCCACAACCTCTACAACAGACACAGAGATGACTTGTCAGATCTTAAGGCTGCTTTCACACAGCGCAGTTTTGATGCAGTTTTAACTGTGCTCCAATTAAACTGCCTTTATTTCCAGCAGCTTCTTTCCCTTATCTAAACTGTTTGGAAAGTGATGGAAAGTAGTTAATGACCAGAACATTTTTTTTTAGTTTTTGCCTCCTTGCGTTTCAACAGTTGTAACTTTTTTTATTTTTTCAATGACGCAGTCATATGAGGCCTCGTTTCATTCGAGACGAGTTGTACTTTATGGGAGAATAGTTTAAGTTCACTTATAAATAATTGCAGAATTTTTTTTTAAATTTTTTTTCTTTTTTACACCATTCACACTTAACACATAGAATTAATCTAACAATTTATTATTAGGGTCGTCGTGGATACCTAATATGTTTAGGGGTTTTTTGTGTGTGTAATATATATTTTTTATTAAATATTTATTTTTATTTTATTATTTTGTTTTTTACACCTTTCTTGATTTTTACTTTTTTTTTTTTTTCTTTAAATCCCCTGAAGGGAGAACGGTTTTACTTTTTTTTTTTTTTTTTACACTTGGTAATGTATTAGCATATTCATATATGCTAATACATTATAATCAGTGTCAGTTTGTGTAACAAGCTAGTGACCAGGACAGACTGTGTGCTGTCCTGATCACTACCTGTGTCAGACGGCCCTGGGGCTACTCTAGGTCCCCAGGGCTGACTGTGCAGCCGTTCCCCAGGCTCTGTTGGGTCACCGGGTGTTTCGATCACCCGACAGAGCAGGGAAACCCTTTGATTGCGCTGCGGTGACGATCCGTCGCAATCAAAGGGTTAAAGCACCGGGTTACGGAGGTTTCCTCTGCTCCCCGGTGCTTGCAGGAGATGTTCTGGGATCAGGGCTGTGTAGTACAGCCCCGATTCCAGCGCAGCTGCTGCGTCCGGAGCTGCAAACCCCGATGTCTGCAGCGACGCCAAAAGACGTCGCTGTAGACGAACGACCCGCACCAGCCGATGTCAAAAGTCGGTGGGCGGTCGTTAAGGGGTTAATTGGAGCGCAGTTAAAACTGCACCAAAACTGCGCTGTGTGAAAGCAGCCTAAAGGGGTATCCCTCACAAATATTAAAGGAGTTTTCCTGGGACTTTAACCCCTTCCTGTCACAGCCATTTTTCCTTATGTCACATTGTTTTTTTTTTCCTCCCTGCCTTCAAAAAATCATAACATTTTTCATTTTTTTGCTTGTATGGATGTATGAGAGCTTGCTTTTTTTTTTCAGGACAAAATGTGCTTTTTAATGGCACCATTGACTGTATCCTATAATGTACTGGGAAACAAAAAAAATCTTTGTGGGTGGGATGTGAGAAAAAACGGAATTGCTCTATTTTTATAG
Source organism: Phyllomedusa bahiana (assembly GCA_025379985.1). Classification (NCBI taxonomy): domain Eukaryota; kingdom Metazoa; phylum Chordata; class Amphibia; order Anura; family Hylidae; genus Phyllomedusa; species Phyllomedusa bahiana. Next base: position 210,399 of record JAODAL010000636.1, on the reverse strand, counting down.
AGGATCTGTTTTTATGGAGGTCACTGTTTGGTATGAATGATATTTTATCTGTATTCTGCCGGTCGGTATGAGTTTTTGAGTTTTCGTTATGTTTCAGTACTATAAAAAAAATGAAAACTTTTTAATGTGCCTTGCTAATAACTTTTTTGTTTTTTCCATCTGTGAACCCGAGTATGAACTTAAGTGTAGCGTTAAATGGTTCCCTTTTGAGATACATAAGACTTTTTGATCACTTTTTATTCCAGTTCTTGGGGGGTAGGGATGGGGCATGAAATGAGAGAGAAAAACACAATTCTGTTATTGGGTATAATAATAATATATTGTATTGGGCTTTTACAGACATGGCAATACCTATTAGGTTTAAATTTTTTATTATATTAAATGTAAAGGGAGGCAGGGGTTGAACTTTTAATACTTTTTTTTATATAACTTTTTTTTAAGTACCCCTAGGGTAGTTGACCACTAGAATGTGCGGACACTTGTTAACCGTTATATAAGGGAACGTTTACATGGCAAAGACCAAATACCAGTCGGATATCCCGACTGGTATTTAGTCTTTTTTTTTGTCACCCAGGGGAACGGCTATTGTCCATGGTTTGCGGATTCCAACCATCTCCCTTCGCACCCACATGTTTTTCTTCTGCTTGAAAACCGGGCGGGAGAATGAACATGTTGTAAGTTTTTTGGAACGCCGGCGGTGTAAAAATCTGTGCATTGGGGACTGCTGGACGGATTTTCTATTGAAGTCTATGGGGGAGCGTTGCTTGTCGGTTTTCAGACGGTTTGTAAAACCGCAAACCGTCTGAAAAACCAACAAATGACCTGTGCTGTGGGGACAAGTCCTAATACCCCGTTTCCCTGAAAATAAGACGTAGTGCATTTTTAGTTATGCAATTCAGAGTTTGGCTGCTTATGCTGATGTTTGTGATGAAATCACTACAGTATACTAATACATGTTGATGTTTTGTTCAACAATAAATGTGAAATATTGTTCATAGAAAAAAAAAAACATCCCCTAAGAATAAGTCTTAGCTCGTCTTTAGGAGCAAAAATTAATATAAGACACTGTCTTATATTTGGGAAAAAAGGGTAGTAATGTGTCTCTTAAGGCTGAGTATAATAGGAGTGGTTACATGGCAGCCATGGACGCCTTACGTGGCATGGCAGTCGCCCCCTTTTGCTGCAGCATCTAAGGGGTGAAAAGGCCAGCATTAATGTTATCTCTGATCGACTGCTATTGGCATGTCCTGACTGTGATTAGCAGCCACTACCTGCCATGTAGGGAGCAGGGTCAGCAAATGATCCTGCTCTCTACTACCCTAATGTACAGTTACGTCATGCGTCACTAAGAGGTTTAATTAGAACCGAGCTTCTTGTCATTCCACCGTCTACTAACCAACCCAACCCTGTTATTTCTCTCTTAGTTGGTAGTACTACCATAACTCCTAGGCGATCTTTCCTTCACCCCCTATATCCAATCATTTGCTGGCTCCTGTCACCTGCACCTCAAGAACATCTTCAGAATCCGTCCTTTTCTCGCTGTGAAAAAAACACAAAACTCTCATTATTGCTCTTATTCTTTCTCATCTTGATTACTGTAATTCCCTGCTTACTGGTCTCCCTCTGCAAACTCTCCCCTCTCCGATCCATCCTGAATGCAGCAGGCAGGCTCATCTTTCTTTCCAGCTGCTATACTGATGCCTCTACCCTGTGTCAGTCACTGCACTGGTTGCCCATTCAGTACAGAATAAAGCATAAACTCATCACTCTCACCCATAAAGTTCTCCACAGCGCTGCACCCCCCTACATCTCCCTCATCACTATATCCCACCCTATCCGGTCTCTTCAATCTACGACTAAATGCCTCAATCATCCAAAACTCCCACGCTCATCTCCAAGACTTCACACGTGCTGCACCAGTTCTCTGGAACATGATCTGTATGATCTGGCAAACTTATAACCCTCATAGCTTTAAGCGCGCCCTGAGAATCCATCATCTTAGGCAGGCCGACCAAGATCCGTTATCGCTAACCCCCACTTTCAGTCACACACACTCCTGACACCAGGGCCGTCTTAACAGCATTATGGGCCCCTGGGCAGAGCTGTTTACTGGGCCCCCAACCAATATTTATCAATACTATCTAATAATATGACTGTTTCTGTTGCACATAGCAACCAATCAGAGATCGTAGCAACCAATCAGAACTTAGCTTTTAATTTTTTAGAGCAGTAAATAAAATGAAAGCATAGCTCTGATTGGTTGCTATGAGTTCTGATTGGTTGCTAACAAAAACAAACTATTAGACCATTTTGATAAATAAGGCCCACTATGCTTAACCCCTAAAATCAATGACGCAGCTGTATGAGGACTTGCTTTATGCGGGAGAAGTTGTATTTTTGGGGGGAGTAGTTTGAGTTTACATTTAAACTACTGCATAGTTCTTTAAAAAAAAATGTCAGCACGAACAGAAAAAAAGTGCTTTTCTGCATTTATTTTTTAAATGATTTTTTTTATACCATTCACATTTTACACTAAATAACCCCTTACATTAATTTTAAAGGTTATTACGGTCATATGGATACAAAATATTTGTACGTTTTTTAATGTTTTTTAATGTAATATATGCACAATTTAACTATTTTTATTTTTTATACTTTTTTTTTATATTTTTTCCTTTTTTTAATCCCATTCAGGGATAACTATTGAAGTCTCTATGAATGATAGGGACCAGATGAAGCCTCTGATCACCGCCATTTAACCCTTTGATTGATGAGGTCCATGATGACTGCAGCATAATCAAAGGGGATTCCTGGGTTCCATCGGGTCTTCGGGACTCCTGGTGACCGATGGAGCCTGAGGGATATCTATGCAGTCAGCCCTGGGGACCTAGAGAAGCTCCAGTGCTGTCTGTAAGCCTGCTGACAGGGCGCACTGGGTGTGACTCCAACAACAGCCTATTTCATACTGATACATAGTGTAATGTATTATCATACAGAAGTATAATGTATTTGCATACAGAAGTGTGCTAAAACATTATGAAGTGTAAAAAAAAAAAAAAAAAGAAAAAGTGTAAAATAATTATCCCTCAATGGGAATAAAAAAAAACCTATAAAACAAAGTGTAGAAAAAAATAAAAATACATTTTTAATTAAAAAATTATTGTGCATATATTCCACACAAAAAACCCAACTCCTATTGGGTAGCCACACGACCGTAATAACATGTAGAATTAACAGGTTATTTATTGTGAAATGGTATAAAAAAAATGTAAAAAAAATGCAAAAACACTTATGTTCATGCTGCAAAAATTTGTTTTAAAAAAAATTATGCAGTAATTTATATGTAAACAACTCACCCAAAAATACTATTTCTCCCACATAAAACAATTCCTCATACAACTGCGCTATAGAAAAAAATAAAAGTTGTGACTGTTGAAATGCAGGGAGGCAAAAATATAAAATGTAGTTGTCATTAAAGGGGTTGTCTCATTACATTGATTCCTCTTACCTCAGTCCTGTTTTCTTGGCTTCACTTTGAATTCAGGGGTGTGTATTACTGGCTTCCACTAGCATACCTCCCAACTTTGAGAGAGTGCAAAGAGGGACACATCAGGCCATGCCTCTAACCACACCCAAAACATGACATCACACCAAGGCACGCCTTCAATCACGCCCCCACACATGCCAGCTTTTTAGACGGGCAAAAAGAGAGATTTTCAGGATTGCTTTGTATCCGATGATAAAATATTAAGTAAGATGTTATGTAATATACAGCGAGGAATCAACCAGCCAGATCCTCAGTTTATTGATGCAAATCTGTTTTCTAAATGAAAAAGAGGGACATTTATACAGCTAAGAGGGACAGAGGGACAAGTGTCAAAAATAGGGACTGTCCCTCCAAAATAGGGACAGTTGGGAGGTATGCACTAGGCTGCAGTAGAAGCCAAGTCTGTAGCTATAGCGACCAGCACTGGCAGCCTATAAGGAGAGATCACACAGGTCTGTAGCTATAGTGACCAGTGCTGGCAGCCTATCAAGAGAGATGGAACAGGTCTGTAGCTATAGCAACCAGTGCTGGCAGCCTATCAGGAGAGAATGAACAGGTCTGTGGCTATAGCGACCTGAGAGCTGATGCAGCCCATACAAGAGGGAATATCTAGGAAGAGGTAGGACACTGTTAATGGACATATATTGCAAAGTGACTTGTTTTTGCAAGATCTTTAACATAAAAAGCAGCAATCCTTGTAGTGAGACAACCCCTTTAAGGCCTTTTCAGGCACCAGTGGCTTAATGGGTTAACGTCATTTTTCTTTACTAAATAAAGTGTTTTTTATTGGGGAAACTGGTTTTGTGCAGATTTTTTTTCTTTTAATTCGTCATTTACTTTTTTTTTTAAATCCCAATCTGTGATTAGGATTTTGTGGGATCTCATGGGCACAGGACGGCTGAGCACCTACTGCATCATATCACAGCTTTATGTGATCAGCCACCCGGTGCCCCCAGGACATGCAGCAGTCTGTATAACCTATGAGCTGCTGTGTGGCCTGGGGGCACAGGATGAAGTTGTTACATGATGCAGCATGTGTTCAGCCATCCTGACCCATTTCACTGCCCGGTAGAGCCCCTGTACCTTCTTCTGCTGTGCTGAGCCGGGTCCCAGTCCCAGAGGACTCTGCTGCAGTTTGTGGCCACAGTGAGGTGACCGGAGACAGCCGGGAGGTGAGGGGGGAGGGAGACGTCATGAGGGGGAGCGTCAAGGAGATTGAGTTTACACTTCCCCGCGGGGGAGGAGACGGACGGGAGGGAGGACGTGCTGCAGCCCTGCGCTCATATCAGCGCAGTGACTGAGTGACTCTGCGCAGGCAGGACAGGAATTAAGGCAAAGACACAGCAGTCTCTGCTGTTTTTAAGCGACAGGCGACATGCCTGTGTTTACACTGACTCCTGGCAGGGCCCCTGTTCTCAGGGGGCCCCCGGGCAGTGGCCTACCGGGCCCACTGGGAAAGACGGCCCTGCCTGACACTTCAGGCACCTGGGCACTCACAGTATATAGATGTATGGTCTGGGTGGCAGGTTCATCCACTTTTTCTGTTAGCCACCTCCTATTTATGAAACATGGCTGGATCATTGTGTAAACCAGTGTTTCTCAACTCCTGTCCTCAGTATTACACAGATGATATAATTATAGTCAATGCATTCTGTGGGGGATCCTGAAAACATGACCTGTTAGTGTGTCTTGAAGACTGGGGTTGAGAAACACTGATGTAAACCAAGCCCTTTTTGTCTCACCCCCCACACCCTCATAGATTGTAAGCTCTTGGGAGCAGGGCTCTCGCACCTTGTGTCTGAACTGTAGGTAGCTTTTTGCTATATAGTGTTTGTTTTTGTCTCTGCTTATACCCACTACATTGTAAAGTGCTGAGGAATATGTTGGCACTATATAAATAAAGATTAATAGGTCACCAAATTCAGATTGGTGGGAGTCCAACTCCAATCACCTCCAGTACCAGCTAAATAAAGGGACAATTATTGTTTACCAGACACAGCTCAATACATTCGATAGGGACTGTCTGGTATTGTAGCTTAGTCTGATTCACTTTGATGGGAATAAGCTGCAGTTCCAGGCTAAGCCACTAGAAAATGGATGGCGCTGTGATCCAAAGGCCACAGCACTTGCTAGAGCACCACAGATCCTTCGATCAGCCGATTGCAAGGAGTTGGACTCTCACCAATCTGATTCTTTGGGTCCACCTTCTATCTCTTACAGGACACGTGCATGTCTATTTTCAAGTACTTTTGTAACTCCACATGCAGGGTTTAAATTCAGCTCCACATAAGAGTGTCTTCTACTAGACTTTTGAGGGCCTGATATATTAGGGGTACTTTATTAAGTCAGAGCTTGGGCCCACCAGAGGATCCTGTGTTGGACCACTCTGACCCGGATTTGATGGTCTATCCTAAAGATAGGCCATGATTACATTAATAAAGCTTAGCAAATGTCATACATGTTTGATCAGTGGGTTCCAACCATAGGGACCATTCATAACCTACAGTGAAGGAAATAATTATTCGATCCCTTGCTGATTCTGTAAGATGCCCACTGACAAAGACATGAACAGTCTATAATTTTAAGGGTAGGTTAATTTTAACAATGAGAGATAGAATATCCAAAATAAAATCCAGAAAATCACATTGTATAAATGATATCAATTTATTTGCATTTTGAAGTGAGAAATAATTATTTGATCCCTCTGGCAAATAAGACTTGGTGGAAAAATCCTTGTTGGCAAGCACAGCAGTCAGACATTTTTTGTAGTTGATGAGGTTTGTGCACTTGTCAGGAGGAATTTTGGTCCACTCCTCTTTGCAGATCATTTCTAAATCATTAAGATTTTGAGGCTGTCGCTTGGCAACTCAGAGCTTCAATTTCCTCCATAAGTTTTCTATGGGAATAAGGTTTGGAGCCTGGTTAGGCCACTCCATGACCTTATTGTGCTTCTTTTCGAGGGACTTCTTTGTTGCCTTGGCTGTATGTTTTGAGTCATTGTCTTGCTGGAAGACCCAGCTACGACCCATTTTAATGTCCTGGCGGAGGGAAGGAAGTTGTCACTCAGGATTTTGTGGTACATGGCTCCATCCAATCTCCCATTGATGCAGTGAAGTAGTCCTGCAGGATTTTAAACCATTACGGCATAATGTGTTGCCAATGGTTTTCTTGGGGACTGTGGTCCCAGCTGCCTTGAGATCATTAGCAAGTTCCCCCCGTGTAGTTTTAGGCTGATCTCTCACCTTCCTCATGATAAGGATACCCCATGAGGTGAGATTTTGCATGGCGCCCCAATTCGATGTCGATTGACAGTCATTTTGTATTTCTTCCATTTTCTTACTATTGCACCAACAATTGTTTCCTTCTCACCCAGCGTCTTACTTAGTTTTCTAGCCCATTCCAGCTTTGTGCAGGTCTATGCACTTGTCCCTGACATCCTTAGAAAGCTCTTTGGTCTTGCCCATGTTGTCTATTTAAGACAGCTGGTAAAATGCAAATAAATTTATATAATTAATACAATGTGAGAATCTGGATTTTATTTTGGATATTCTATCTCTCAATGTTAAAATTAACCTACCCTTAAAATTATAGACTGTTCATGCCTTTGTCAGTGGGCAAACTTACACAATCAGCAAGGGATCAAATAATTATTTCCTTCAGGTAACGGTAATACACTTTAATGGAGATGGTTTGTATGTGTAGTGACCCCACCTTAGTCCTCATGTTCCTTATCCTTTGCGTTCCATGTTTACATCTGTGTTCAGGGCACACTGAATACAATTCAACTTTAAATCTTGTAATCCGTGTGCCATGGATTCCCAATTTCTACTAGATGAGACTCCCTCTTGGTAGTCCAAACCCGCTGAGCACCTTTGTCTACTTGCTATTGAGGTGTGCACACCTAACTCTCTACATACATCTGTGTTCAGAGCCTCTGTTGCAGATTTCAGGAGAAGAATAGCACTGCATGCAAACGCCGGAAACCAAGATGGAACCTGATCTACCCAATTCTAAGACCGGTGTCTGACATATGATTGTTTCCAGCCCGGTGATGGTTTGTGTTATAAATGGAAAACACAATACAGATGGAAGTAGAGCCTTTGACGTGTGCAGTGGATATGTGAGGTCATATTTTAGGATCGGTAACAAGACATTTTTTGTGTATATTTTGATGTGCGCTATTTTAGGCTTGAATGGTGAGAGGCGGCACTTGGGTGTTTTTTGTTCCATGTTTCTACATCTTTTCTGTGCGTATAAAGTGCGAAAAACTTGCTGGATGATAGAATGCCCTATTGAATGGGCCATGTTATTAAAGGGGTGTTGCAGAGTGACTGAGAGATGGCGATAAAATCCAGTAAAATGGATATAAAAGGACAAAAGGGAACTAATAGCGCTTAAACCAAAATAGAAATAACAGTGAGTGGGCGTTCTATTAAAATGGAATAAAATAGGATTATAAAAATATAGTTCTGAAAATAAGATAAATTGAGGCTTAGGAATTAACTTTTCCAAATTATGTGTCCGATTTATTTAGCATAAAAGCAATATAAATGCAACGCGAGTGACTGAGAGCTCTCTGGTCCTGTTATGCCGCACTCTGCTGTACTATATGGTTGGGTTCACATGGTATATTTCCTAAAAGGAAATGACACAGTATAAAACGCAGCAGAAATGTGAAGGACAACCATGGATTTCTGCTGCATATCTCACTCCTTTCAAAACGCAGATCTCACTCAGTTTTAAAGCGGTGTCCCACCGTAGACTTTGATGGCAAATCTCTAAGATATGCCATCAAAGTCTATGGTGGGAACGGGTCCTTGAAAGTGTTGGGTCAGAATGGTAGAGCCAGTCCGCTTTAGGACTACCCTCCATACTGTTCTATGATGGTAGTTCAGAGTACAGGGGAGCGGTGTGTTCGGCTGTACTCTGAACTCCCATAGGACTGAATGAAAAGTCGTACGTCGACCGCCTCTCTATTCAGAGCAGACACTTTTTGGGGCCCGTTTACAGGTGGTTACAAATAAATGGAGGGGTCTGTTGTTTTTGCTATATGCTTGCACTGGATTGTCCATACTTTGGATTTCGGAGGTGCCCATATGAGACACCTCTTGGTAACCGTAAGCTTCCTAAATGGCGCCTCTCTATTCTGAGCAGACTCTTTTTGACTGCACCTATCAGGCATTGATGGCATTTCCTAGCTATTTACAATTAAAGTCTATGATATCACTGCTGATATGTGAAATTTACATATATTTATGTAAATTTCACTGTTGATTTCTGTATATGTATATGCAGAGTGATTGACAGCTCACTGGTCCTGTTATGCCACAGTCCTGTGTTGGCCCATTCTAGCAGTATAAGGCCTAGTTCACACAACATATTTTCCCACACTCTGTCTTAAAGGGGTGTTCACACCATAGACTTGCATTGTAAATAGTTACATAGTTAGTACGGTTGAAAAAAGACACGTGTCCATCAAGTTCAACCAAGGGTGGGGAAAAAGTGGACGAAGGGAGGGCGACAATTATTTTAAGCCCAGCCTCCCCACTGGTTACTTCCCGGGAACCCACAAGGCCAGAACCAATCTGCTCCAGGGCAGACCCCATCCCTGACCCCAGAGTTGCCATCAGACAGGATCCAGACTTTTACATGGCTACATACGCATTAATATTCTTTAGTTCCAGGTAGTTATCTAAGCCTTTCTTGAAACTTCCAACCGTTCCTGCTGTGACCAGCTCCTCAGGTAGGCTATTCCACAGATTACAGTTCTTACAGTGAAGAACGCTTTTCTCCTCTAGAGATTGAATCCTTTTTTCTCCAGCCGAAGGGAATGTCCCCTTGCCTTTTGACGGGGCTTTACCTGAAATAATTTTTCCCCATACTTTTTGTAGGGACCATTTATATATTTATATAAATTAATCATGTCCCCCGAAGACTAAATAAGTTCAATTCTACTAACCTCTCCTACTATCTAAGATCCTCCATTCCCCTTATAAGTTTGGTTGCTCGTCTTTGCAATATCTCTAACTCCATTACATCTTTTCTATAAACTGGAGCCCAGAACTGAACAGCATATTCCAAGTGAGGCCGCACCAATGCTTTATACAGCGGTAGAATTACATCCTTGTCCCGCGAGTCCATGCCTCTTTTAATACACGCCAATATCTTACTTGCCTTAGAGGCAGCTGATTGACATTGCATGCTGTTCAAAGAAAAAGCCATCAAAGCCTGATAGGTGCAGTTCCCACCTATCTTGTAAATGGGCCCCAAAAAGTGTCTGCTAAGAATAGAGAGGCACCATTTAGGAGGCTTATGGTTACCAAGAGGTGTCTCATATGGGCACCTCCGAAATCTCAAGGACGGACAATCCAGTGCAAGCATATAACAAAAACAACAGACCTCTCCATTTATTTGTACGTGAAGAATAAAGATCCCATTTATAAGTTTCCCTTCAGAACACAGTGGAAGTATTCTGCCGGCGTGTTTGGAGAGGCACCCATGGGAGAGCTGTCTGTATATTTGCAGATCTGTGCACTTTTTCCCCATTATGTCTATTTTATACATCAGACCTTTGTATCCTTTTGACGCTTTGTACAGCTTGGCACAGGTAACTAAACTGTATATCCTTTAAAAAATTCTGGGCTTTGTTCATGTGAGTCTTTATATAAACATTTGCTCTACCACGTCGACATCTGCAACACATCAGGTGCCATGGAGTAGGCTTAATGCAGTATTTAACCCCCTAAAGACTGGGGTGCCTTTGGTCATCACAACCAGATTTTTAGTTTAGCAATTTTTATTATTTACCTCTGTTGCAGCAATAGCTTTTATTTGTTAGACTCAGAATTTTTTCTGTAAGGTCGTCTCTTTAACCCCTTAAGCCGAACGCCTGAAAAATAGTTAATGACCAGAACATTTTTTTAGTTTTTGCCTCCTTGCGTTTCAACAGTTGTAACTTTTTTATTTTTTCAATGATGCAGTTGTATGAGGCCTCATTTTATTTGAGACAAGTTGTACTTTATGGGGGAATAGTTTAAGTTCCCTTATAAATAATTGCAGAATTTTTTTTCAAATTTTGTAAAAAAATTTTGTTAGTTTTTTTTACATTTTTTTTTTACACCATTCACATTTCACACTTAATAACTTGTTAGATTAATTCTGCAGGTTATTACAGTTGTATGGATACCTAATATGTGTAGGGTTTTTTGGTGTGTAATGTATACACACTTATTTTTTATGAAATATTTATTTTTTATTTAATTTATTTTTAATTTTTTTACACTTTTTTTAAAAATTTTTTTACTTTTTAAAAAATTCCATGAAGGGAGAACCGTTGCATTTTTTTTTTTTTTTACACTTCGTAATGTATTAGCATATTCATATATGCTAATCCATTATAATCTGTGTTAGTCTGGCACAGGCAGTGATCAGGACAGCTCACAGTCATCCTGATCACTGGCTTGTTTCACGGACAGCTCTGGGGCGACTCTAGGTCCCCAGGGCTGACTGTGCAGCCGTTCCCCGGGCTCTGTCGGGTCACCGGGAGTCCAGATCTGCCGACAGAGCAGGGAAACCCTTTGATTGAGCTGCAGTGACGAACTGTGGCAATCAAAGGGTTAAAGCACCGGGGAGCGGAGGTTTCCCCCGCTCTCCGGTGCTCGCAGGAGCTGCGCTGGGATCAGGGCTGTGTAGTAGAGCCCCGATCCTAGCGCTGCTGCGGCGCCGGGTGACACAAACTCCGGTGTCTGCAGCGACGTCAAAAGACATCGCTGCAGACGAACGACCTGCACCAGCCGACATCAAAAGGCGGTCGGTCGTTAAGGAGTTAAGAATAATTAGGACTAGATCATGAAAAAAATAAATAAAATCATTCATAAAGAGTGCTTATACCCATCCACATGAAGATCACTAGGACCCCCACTGATCACTAGAACATGGAGCCTCAGGTCCAGCATTTTTCCTCAATATGATGAAGCAGTCATGCGTGCCACTCCTGTCAAACACTGTGGATTGATGAAGATAGTGGAGTTCAACACTAAGCAAAATAGCTTTTTTGTGGCTTTTTTATTTTGTACATGCAATTTTATTAGTCTATAGATAAGCCTTTCCCATGACGGGCATTATTGGAGATCGATTAAAGGGGTGTTCCTCCTTGCACTTTAATGCCTCGTTCACACGGCTTATTTCGGAACGGATTTGCCGCCGTAATTACGATCGTAAATCCGTTCCAAAATCAGTCTGAAATAAGTGGCAGGCCTCTTAATATTGGTTTTAATGGGAAATACGTGTCATTGTTCAGACGACATGTATTTCCGTGCCGTATTGCGGCCGCGAATCCGCGCCAGCAATACGGCCGTAAAAACAATGAGTATGTCGATTATTGGGCTGGATTTCGCGATGGATTCACCCCATATAATGAATGGGGATTGTAAATCCGTCACGAAATACGTGCCACACTAAGTGACACTTATTTGCAACTGATTTACAACTGATTTCGGAACGGATTTACCATTGGAAATCCGACGTAAATACGATTTAAAATAAGCCATGTGAACATCGCCTTAAGGTATATCAATAGGATATGCCATCAAAGTGTAATAGGGGTAGGCTCGACTTTAAGGACCCGCACCTATCTCGGAAACGGGGGCCCTGAAAGTCTTGGCTCAGAATGGAGAGCTAGTTGAACTTGTGCATGACTTTTCATTCTGTTCTATGGGAGTTCTGAGTACAGCCGAACACACCGCTCACCTGTGCAGGGAACTCCCATAGAATCCAATTGAGAGGTGGGTGCAAGCACAACTGTCTCTCTGTCGTGTACAGAGACTTTCAGGGGCCCATTCCCATTCGACGTCCCAGAGGGGTTTACCCGCACCCATTATTTTATTATTATTTATTTTAGAACGCCCTTGGTTCCAGGGCACTGTACATTTGAGGGGGGTTATATACATAACGTAGGTTAAACAAGTACAAATGTGACAGTAACGAACAACTGGTCCAGAGCAAGAGAGGGCCCTGCCCATCAGGGCTTACAGTTTACAGGGTAGGAGGGAAAGGACAGAAGGTGAGGGGCAGACTTGTTTGTGGGGTGGAGTAGTGCAACGGGGTTGGTTATAGGCAATCCTGAAGAGATGGGTTTGCAGGTTGCTTTTGAGGCTAGTGAGAGTGGGGGAGAATCTGATGTGTTGGGGCAGTGAGTTCCAGAGTGTTGGGGAAGCACGGGAGAAGTCTTGTAGACGATTGTGTGAGGAGCTGATAATAGGAGAGCAGAGAAGAAGGTCCTATGAGGAGCGGAGATTGTGTGAGGGGAGATATCTGGAGAGTAAGGCAGAGATGTATGGAGGGGAGAGGTTATGGAGAGCCTTGTAGGTCATGGTTAGTAACTTGAACTGAATTCTCTGGGCAATGGGAAGTCGGTGAAGGGATTGGCAGAGGAGGAGAGAGGTGAATCGGACGGGGGCAGCAGAGTTAAGGGTGGTTTGGAGGGGAGCGAGGTTGCTAGACGGGAGGCCACATCATATGCCTATCAATATGCCATCAAAGTGGATGGTGGGAACACCCCTTTAAGCTGTTTGTGTCTGACAACAAAGTGCTGACTGTTGATTTGATTTATAGCCAAAAATCTGAAGAAGGTCCTGTATGTGACCGAAAACGTTTATGAATTTGGCTTCTCATTTTGGATAAATAAAGCTGATGTTTTATAATACAATGAGTACGGGTATTTACATGTATATGTTATAATAAACAATCTGACAGATTCCCTTTTAAAGCTGATCCTCGATTTACATTTTATGAGCATACCCTTATGACTAGATGACTATGGTGTATATTCTCTATATCTTTTCCATGCTTGCTGAGTGGCTCTTGTAGGTGTGATGGTGCCTCCACACCCAAATACACCCTCACTGCATGCAGTCTCACATGCACACTCTTGAAGAGCTAATGCAGGACAGAGATAATGCAGCTGCAGCTACTGATTTTCATGGACAATGTGTAAGGCATCATTAACTGTGTGGTGGCGCTGCAGGGAAATTGAACACTTAGTGCAAATTGTTCCAACAGATTACAGCTAATGGCTGGAGATCCCAAGAGGGGGCACTCTGCAATCTTCTTGTCACTGTACCTCTCTAACAAATAGTATTTGTCTAAAGTAGAGAACCCCTTTAAGGATAACTCGCCAAGTGTTTCCTACAATCCTATGGAAAAATTTGAATGGACAATGTGTAATGCTTCATTTCTCCAGTGGTGGCGCAACATACCGCAAGGTTTTCCTACATATTAAGGTGATCATTAGGGGTAGGGGGGCTCAAGGAAGGGACACTCTATGGATACGAAAGGGGTTGATTAACAAGAAAAAGATCAAAGTGGAAAATCCCTCTAAATGGACACTGCTATTAGATAGGAGTATTTGTATTAAAACCAATATTCCTTGGAAACTTTTTTTTTTTTAGCATTTTTGACAATATTTTTCTTTATTTCAGTAGTCCTATGCAATTAAAAACTGCTTATAAAATATTGTCCTTCATTAGCTGTGTGAAAGAACGTTTGTTTAGCAAGGCAGACTAATCTCACTTTACTTCAGCTGCTACTTGGTAGCAATGACATAATGATTGCTCTAATGTTCGCTCGACAAGGATAGGTATTATACTACTAGACCATGAGTAATACATGAAAGGAAAATAGGGAAATATTTTTCAGCACTGGGGAGGGTGGGTTTCTTCACATTTATCAGGTAATTGCTGATAATATTCATACTTCTGAAACCAGAGCCAGACAGAAGTCAGTAGGATATATCACTATGTGTTTCAAGCGGTAGAGGAGCAATGTTCAGCAGATCTGTAGAGCTCAGAGTTGTAATAATCGGCAGAATATATCACTATGTGAGAGAAAGAGAGAAAAAAAAAAAAACACCCAGCACAAAGCCTTAGTATTGGACAGCTGAGACCCACTCCCTTCCCCCTGCTCCACAGAATGAATCATCAGGAGCGTGCACACAGTGTGAGGTGTGTATGCACAGAATGAAAATACTCCCTGCAAGGAGGAGAAAGGCTCTGTCTCCACTGCACAGAAAAACGTCAGTTTTTTCAGCGTTTTTCATTTTCTAAAAACACTGGAAAAACGAATGAAATCATCTCCCATAGACTTCTAATGTAAAACCTCCTGCTGTCTACACTGAGCTTCTTTTCTGCTCGTTTTTTTTTTACTGGTTGTCTTTTGTAACATGTTCTAAAAAACGCCAGAGCCGGGCAGAAAATTTACTACAGGAGTCTATGGAAAGCGCCGGACGTTTTTTGGCCCATTTTTGCTTCGTTTTTTGCTGCGATTTTTCAATGAAAACCCTCCCAGGAGACCCAAGTCCCACCTATAGTGGGTGTTAATAAAGGTTATATATTATCAAATTTGCATACAAGTGTCTGTGTCCTTGTTTGTACCTTTCGTAATAAAATGATCATGCTTTGGTCACTAATGAATTTTGCGCAATTCATATTTTTTCGCTAAAAATACGTCATTTTACGGATTTAGGCACTAAAATCCTTTTCTTAACATATTTTGTCGCTAATAAACTTATCTTGCTACAGATGCTAAAAATACGTTTTTTTCTACGAATTTTGGCACAATAATCCTTTTTTTACGGATTTTGGTGCTATTAAAGTTTTCTCGCTTTTGTCGCTAAAAATACACTTTTTACGCAAAAATATGATTTTTTACGGATTTTGGCTCTTTGAAAAATATCTTGCTTTTTTGTATTTTGTCGATAAAAATAAAATTTTGACGGTTTTTGGTGCTAAAATAGGTTTTTTTTAACGGATTTTAGCGCTATAGTATTATTTTTCCGGATTTTGGCACTAAAGTTCTTTTTTTTATGGATTTTGGCGCTAAAATCCTTAAAAACTAATTTTTTTTGTGGCAAAAGCAAAATAAGTGTGTTAGCACCAAAATCCGTTAAAACTTATTTTAGCGCCAAAATCCATAAAAAATGTATTTTTGGCGACAAAGAGCGATAACTTTCTATGCAGCAAAATCCGTAAAAATACGGCTTTTAGCACCAAAATCCATAAAAAATTGACTTTAGGGCCAACACCTGTAAAAATTAAATAAATAAATAAAAAAGTATTTTTGGCGACAAAAGCGAGATAACTTTATTAGCAGCAGAATCTGTGAAAATACAGATTTTAGCACCAAAATCCATAACAAAAAATGGACTTAAGGGCCAAAATCCGTAAAATTTTTTATTTTTGGCAACAAACGCGATATAACTTTATTAACGCCAAAATCTGGAAAACAACTACAAGATCACATATAAATGCAATAATGTCCTTTATATCCCCTTTTGTAGGGCGGAGTCACATCCAATGACTTAATTTATGCATACATTAAAAAACAGGCTTAAAGACCAGCAAAAAACGCATGTAAAAATCGCGGCAAAAACAGCCATTTTTTTTCAGCTACTTTTGACAGGCAGTGGACAGAAAACTCAGTTTCATGACCGTTTATAGTAATTCGTTTTCAGGTCGTTTTTTTGTCCACTGCAGTGTAGACATAGCCAAACACACCCCTCCATTTCACAAGCTTTGCTTGGCAACCAGCAGAATAGGCTGCCAAATGCTGTAGCGAGACAACCCCTTTAATGGAATCATGTGTAATGCTTCATTTCTCCTGTGGAGGCGCTGCGGGGACGGAAAAAATCTATACCGCAAGTTTTTCCTACAGATTACAGCTTATCACTGGGGGGGAGGGGGCTTGGTAAGGAGACACTGTGATCTGGAAGTAGAGAACCTATTTAGGATAACTCACCACATGTTTCCCTCAATACTATGGAAAAACACAGATAACTTGTGGAGTTTATTCTGTAGCTCGGGATTCCTATATGACACAAATATCGCTTCATCTTCCTTCCTCTTATTGCAGACATTTATCTTAACAGGTGGATGATTTTTACTTCTTCTCATCTTACACCCCCCAGACATGTTGCAGCTGCATCTCCCTCCTCCCTCTCCCATCATTTTTTGCCTTCTCTTCATTCTAAAAGCTCCTAAAAAAAATAATAAAACCCCTTTACCCTAGAAGGGACATCGTATCCGCGGTTAAGAATTCCATCCCACAATTCATCAAGTTGTGGTCGGTTTGTAGCAAGCTATGAGCTGACCACAGTCATGGATTTAAGGAGAGGAGAACACCCCTGTAATAGAGGAGCTCCCATGTTAAGATACTCAACTCTTGGCCAGAGAGAACAGTGTCTCTTGCTCTGGAGGACCTGTCCTGCCCTGCATTACTCAGACGACCCACAGATTTACATGAATATTGTGTAATGCTTTATCCCCCTGTGGTGGCGCTGCAAGTTTTTCCTACACATTACAGCTAATGGCTGGAGATTACAAGACGGAACTTTGCAATCTTCTCGTCAATGGAGCTTTCTAACAAATGGTGAATTATCCTTATGGGGGTTCTCCGCTTTGGACAATCCTGTGGCTTGTTCTGTCCTGCATTACTCAGACGACCCATGGATTTACATGGACAGTGTGTAAAGCTTCATTCTCCCTGTGGTGGCGCTGCAGGGAAATTGAACACTTAGGCTATGTTCACACGGCTTAACTGCGGGACGTAATTACGCCCCGCAATTACGCCGTGTGGACGGGGGCGGGGCGGGAGCAGAGGAGTGAGCGGGGGCCGGCACTTCGCCGGCCCATTGACTTGCATTACCAGCGGCGCGTATACGCCGCTAGTAATTCACATGTCGCTTATCTCCCCCCTCGGCGTATTTGCCAAGCAGGGAGAGGAGACGTAATCCATAGTTCTCTATGACTACTGTGGATTACGAACTTCGCACTTCGGCGCGTAATTACAAAATACGGCCCATTTTAAGCCGTGTGAATATAGCCTTACTGCAAGTTTTTCCTACAAATTATAGCTAATGCCCGGAGATCCCAAGAGGGGCAACTTTGCAATCTTCTTGTCAGTTATCCTTTCTTAAAAATGGTGAATTATCCTTAGGGTGCTTTCACACAGTGCGTTTTTGATTCGTTTTATTAAACGCACAAAAAAACGCACCAAAAACACACGGTGTGAAAGCACCCTTAGGGCATGTTCACACGGCGGATTTGGCCATGGGTTTCGGCGCGGTTGCCGCGGCCAAAACCTCGTCCAAACCTCGCCCCAAATACTCCTCGTTCATAAGTTTCCTATGGGAAACCGCATTGGTATTCACACGGCGTGGGTTTGACCGCGGCTTTGGTGCCGCGGCCTTGCCGCGTGTGTGTGAGAAGTCTCATGTCAATTCTGACAGCGAGACTTCGGCGCGGCGGCCGCGCGGTGCTTTTCGGCGCGGTTGGGGCGCGGGTTTAGTCCTGCCTATTATTTGGCCGAAAACCTCGCCGCAAACCGCGCCCCAAACCACGCCCCAACTGTGCCCGCATTTGGGGCACGATTTGGACGAGGTTTTGGCCGCGGCAACCGCGCTGAAACCCGTGGCCAAACCTGCGGCCAAATCCGCCGTGTGAACATGCCCTTAGGGTGCTTTCACACAGTGCAGTTTTAACTCCAATTAAACTGCCTTTATTCCCAGCAAGCTTCTTTCAGTTGTCTAAATTGTTCAGAAAGGTGTTTCAAGTAAGCAATTGGTTACTGTGATTAAAGTCTTGTGGATACAAACACACTAATTGATTCCTAAGGGTGCTTTCACACAGTGCGTTTTTAATGCGTTTTTTCTGCAGGAAATCACAAAAATCGAGGTAAAATCACGATTTTTGCTGTGATTTTCGTGCAGCAATGTACAGCATTAATTTCTGTGCCTTCCTGCAGAAAAAAATGCATTAAAAAAACACACCAAAACTGCAGTGTGTGAAAGCACCCTTAGACTCCGTGCATGCTGTGTTAGGCTATGTTCACACGGCTTATTTCGGGGCGTATTTACGGGCGTATTTACGTCCGCAAATACGTCCCGAAATACGTTTCAAATACGTGTCACGTATTTTGCGTCGTAAATACATTCCCCATTCTTTATTATGGGAAATTACGTTGCAAAATACGCCTCAATAAGTGACAGGGGAATTAATTTTACAATCGTATTTACGGACGTATTTACGCCCGCAAATACGTTGCGAAAATACACCTCGTGTGAATGACGAGGCTTATTTTACATTGGAATCAATGCTAATCTAATTGTTCATTATTTGAAACGTATTTCGGGACGTATTTGCGTCCGTAAATACGTCCCGAAATAAGCCGTGTGAACATAGCATTATTTTGAACAGATAATTGATCCATTCTGACGAAGGGAAGAACGAATGCGTTAATATGTTCATTGACTGATGTAGATGGACGGATGTGCAACGTGCATTGACATAGTGTTCGTTTTTACACTTTCCGTCAAATATGCATTTAATTTTAATAGGTGGAGGACGCAGTGTACGTTAGACTATACTTTTTTTACAATGTATGTAAACGGAAAACGGATCCTAGTGTTTGTGCCCATGTTGCAAATGTATACGTTTTGGATCAGTCATAAAATATATAAACAAACCTGCCCAATCAAATTGCAGGGAAAAACAGGTGACAGCCAATATAAAAGCTATTTAAAAAAAAAAAAAAAAAAAAGATGTCAAATAATAGTGCACGTTTGGCATACGTTTAACGTGTGCTTTTTGATGTATATTCAAACGCAGTGCACTAAGCCTTATATTGGTTCTCTGCTTTAGACGATTACTAAGGACTTCTCCCCACAGCACAGGTTTCAATCGGATTCACAGATGTTTTTCGGATTTGAAAGCCGTCTGTAAACCGACTGTCAACCTTTTACATTGAGTTACATAGAAAATCCGTGCAGCAGTCCTCACTGCATGGACTTGCCACCGGACTTTTTTTTTTACACCGCCAGCGGTCCGAGAAACTTAGAGCACGTTCATTCTTCCACCCGGTTTTTGGGCGGAACATGAACATGTGGGTGCGAAGGGAGAGGGCTTGAATCCGCAACCTCAGACAAAAGCCGTCCCCCTATGTGCCAAAAGAAGACCAAATACCGGTTGAGATTTCCCGACCGGTATTTGGTCTTTGCCGTGTAAACGCACCGTAAGGGTATGTTCACACGATGTACGGTGGCGCATGCAGTACGCGCCGCAGTACATCGTGTGTTTCCGGAGCTCGCACTAATGCGCGAGTACTCCGACAACGCGGGGGTGGGCGGCGGCCCGCCGGCCCCATGGACATTCATTACTCGCGGCGCGTTTTCGCCGCAAATAATTGACACGTCACCTATCTCCCCACACATACAATACGTATTGTACGCGCGAGGAGAGGAGGCGTAATCCATAGTTCTCTATGAGAACTATGGATTAGCGTAATTTTGGCGCTCATCTCACTCGTATTAGAGCGCAAATGCGCGGCGAAATGTGCGCCAAAATTATGCCGTGTGAACATACCCTAAGAGTTTCCTACAATCCTATGGAAACTTGTGGCGTTTATTCTGTAGCTCGGGCTTCCTATATGACACAAATACCACTTCATCTTCCTCCTGGTTTAGGGCAGAATCCTCTTATTGGAGACATTTATCTTAATAAGTGGATCATTTTTACTCCTTCTCATCTTACGCCCCCCAGACACGTTGCAGCCGCACCTCCCTCCTCCCTCTCCCATCATCTCTTGCCGACTCTTCATTCTAAAAAGCCCTCTATCCTAGAAGGGACATTGTATCCGCGGTTAAGAATTCCATTCCACATTTCATCCCGTTTTTTGAAGATAAAGTACAGCTCGCAGCCACGGAGCGGATGCAGGGGCTGCAGTCAGTTACTTTGAAGGCATTAACTAAGAACATGAATAATATACTCGGCATACTAATGTTTCTGGAGGTTCCTCAGCCAGGCATGCAGTCTCTTGTAATTCTTCTGTGTCTGTACAATGTACTATTATAAATACGCTCTGGCTGGATCTGCTGTTAATTATTACACAAGCCAAGTTTTTTTTTTTTTTATGTTTTCATCTCCTTATACAGTTTCAAAACTCTCTCCCCCCCCCCCCTCCATCCCACTTGTCTTGAAATCCCAGAGTTTTTATCTCTCCTCTCCTTCCCTGTCAATGCAAAGCCCAATCTATACTCCTATCAAAGAACATATCAGCTGCAGCAACTGTATCTTGCATCCCGCGTGCTACAAAAAAAAAACAACAAGTTTTTTATTTGCTCTGCTCTGAAGGTCATTGGTCACCTGACAGAGGCTGTTAATAGGGAGAGCACACTGTTTGCTGTCTGCTGTCAACATCCCCCCCCCCCCTCCTGACCTGCGATGGGAGCAGATCTGTCTGAAAAAGGGAACGTCAAACTTCTGAGCCCTTCCCCGTGCAGGTAGGAGAACCTCAATGTCTGTGTCATTTTTTCCTGAAAATGTGATCCGTTCCCTATTGGGGATTTCTTTTTTTTTTTTTTCCTCCCCTTCCATCCTAAACCAACTGCAATGCAGAAGAAAATGACAGCCTGTGGCTTTCGGAGGTGGCGATGGTGTTAATGAGCAGTTGTTAATGTGTTTTTTTTTTGTGTGTGTTTTTTTCTTCCTTATTCCCTCCTCTCGTCTCATTTTAGACCGGATTATGTATCAGATATTGCACGGGGCAATTGCATCTCGTTTGTGCCGATGCTTGTTAAATCCCTTTCATGTGTGAACGTTATATAAGAGATGCAAATTTTTTAATGATCTCGTTCTGGTGCGGCGATAAAAGCAGGTGATGATCAGCGCGGAAAAATTCTGTCTCTTGCAATTTTTTTTTTGATTTTGCAACGTATTACACAGCAAATCGGGAGGGGGAAAGTTAATCAATACCTGCAGGGAGACTGCGCCGTGTATGATATACAGTACCCTCCCTCCTCTGTATAGGGGGCACCTGGCCACGTATCCGGATGATAAACAGGCTGTAGCTTCGGTGCCTGCTTTGCTTGCTGAGTCCGTGCAGTTGTGTCTGTGCGTGTGTAAGGAGAGCAACTGGCATCGGACTATGAAATGATTCCTGCAGTATCCATCCGTGGTAATGCATTTCGCAGAGATATCAGTGAGACACCTACAGTGGGGGGTGCGCTTAATTTCTTCAGCGAATTTAGTATGAACTAGAAAGAACGCCGCCAACATATGTACTGCAGCTAGAACAATCTGTTCCGCCAGCGTGGTTTTATTTTTGATCTATATAGTGGTGTTTTTTTCCCCCAAATAAATAAGCACCTGGTGAGATTGCTGGAGACTTGTTGTTTGTAGGTTAGCGGAGGCGGGAGGGGGTATGAACGCTGGATGGAAGAGATCGCATTGATTTTTGTGTAATGAGTTTGCTGGTTTGTCTCTTCTGTAGCTTTGTGTTAAGTCACCGAGTGCATTTGCGGGGCACCAGGTGGTGTCGTCAAAATGCCTTGTTTAAGTTCCTTTATGTTCTTGCTTTCCAGGTTCTAACCCGGTTTTCTGCGTGGATGACGTTTGCTAGTTAAGCCAGGATCAACTATGGAGAAAACAAACGGTATGTATTTCTAGTGGCCGTTGTCAGTTTCATCCTCTGTAACCAGGTTGCGGTACTGTACATTCTCTTTGGAAACCTTTCGGGTCCGTCCACATGGCAGGGTTTCTTGGTCGGATATTCAGATGGTTTGCGGGTTTGGAAACAGACAAGAAACCTTCCCCATAGACTTTATTAGAAAATCCGTACAGTAGTCTACACTGAACGGATTTACAGCCACCGGCGTTAGGAAAAACTTAGAGCATGCACAATCTTCTGCTCGGTTTTCGACCAGAAGGTGTGCAATTCAAAAGTTATGGGGGACGGGTGAATCCACAAACCCACGTACCCCAAAACCATGCAAAAGACGACAAAATACCGGCCAGATTCTTAAACAGAATCCGACCGGCATTTTATATATGCCGTGTGGCTGTACCCTTCCTTTTCATACTCGCTATAAGGGTGTTTTCACACGGAGCATTTTTTTGTCTTTTTTTTTATGCACTTTTCGTGCAGAAATGTCCAAGAACACAGCTACAGTTTTAACTATGTGGATTAAATAAACATATGCATCAAATTTACTTGAAATCAGTTGGAGTGCTGTTACCATCTTAGATGGCTTATCATTTGGATATGCGACGGTAATTGTAATATCAGAAATGGGACCTGCATCTATCTCATGAATTGGCCCCTGAAAGTCTTGGTGTAAAATTGGTAACGCTTGAGCAAGACTCTCCATTCTGTTTGCCTTCGTGCACACTGCATTTTTTTTCAACGGGTGACGGATCCGTTCCGACGCAGATAAAAACAGATGTGTTAACGTGTGCCTTGACTCCTATAGGTGGACGGATGTGCAACCTGCATTGACATAGTGTCCGTTTTTACACTTTCCGTCAAATATGCGTTTAATTTTACTGGGAGGAGGACGCAGGGTGCTGCGCTTTTTCAAGTAAAAAAAAAAACTATATGTCAGTATAATTTTTTTTTTAAATGTATGTCAGTGGGAAACGTATCCTAGTGTTTGTGCCCATGTTGTATACGTAAACATTTGGGTCCGTCTTAGAAAAATATAAACAAAATTTACCACAAAGTATTTGGATACGTTTTCTGCACTGCAAAAACGTGTCCATATGGTCTCTATTGCCTTTTCAATGCGTTAAACGGATCAAGAATTCCTTGAACGCATCCGTTTAACACAATGCAAGACCGTATGTAAAACACGTGTCGTCTGAATGCTGATATGTATTTCATATTGAAATCAATGTAATCACACTTGAATATTGTAAAATATGTTTTGGTGTCCGTTTCTCGGTGCATATAATGTACCCAAATACGTATTTGTTAAACGCCGAATGAACATACCCAAAGTCCAAGCGCTTGAGAAAGACATTCACTGCCTTTGAAACGTCATACACATGTGTGCGAACAGCAGCTTGTCAGACTGCTACTCCTCCTACACCCATGGACTTAGGGTGCTTTCACACGGTGCGTTTTTTGACACGTATGTTGATGCGTTTTTTTGGTGCAAAAAGGCACAGCAATTAATGTTGTACATTACTGCACAAAAAAACTCATTAAAAAAAATGCACCATGTAAAAGCACCCTTAGGGCGCTTTCACACACTGCAGTTTTGATGCGGTTTTAACTGCGCTCCAATTAAACTATCTGTATTACCAGCAAGCTTTTTTTCACTTACCTAAACTGTTTGGAAAGTGATGGATCAATTAGTGTGTTTGTATCCACAAGACCTCACACACAGTCATTGACTACTTACTTGAAACACCTTTCTGAACAATTGAGGGTGCTTTCACACAGTGCATTTTTGGTGCGTTTTTGATGCGTCTTTTCAATGCGTTTTTTTTTGTGCAGGAAAACACAGCAATTAATGCTGTACATTGCTGGACTTAAATCGCGGTAATTACCGTGATTTTATCGCAAATTTACCGTGATTTTTGTGCAGCAGTGTACAGCATTAATTGCTGTGCCTTCCTGCACAAATGAAAAAACTTTGAGACTCTCGGTTCACATATTTTGATCAAAAGATGTTTAAGCTGCCCACGACTTTCAACGTGATCTCAAAATCGGGCAGCTTAAACATCTTTTGATCAAAATATGTGAACCGAGAGTCTCAAAGTTTTTTCATGTATGATAGATAGCATAAATGCTTCTTTAGGGATTTCCACGTAGTGTATTGCCCTTTTTGCAGTAGTGTGCCGCTGGCGGCGGTCTGTGTGTGTACATGTATAATTATTGTGTTCCGCAGCCCTGCCAGTGGCACCCAGGTTTGCATACGTTTTTTCAGAAATGTTTTTGTGTGCAGAAACATACACTCACCGGCCACTTTATTAGGTACACCTGTCCAACTGCTCGTTAACACTTAATTTCTAATCAGCCAATCACATGGCGGCAACTCAGTGCATTTAGTCATGTAGACATGGTCAAGACAATCTCCTGCAGTTCAAACCGAGCATCAGTATGGGGAAGAAAGGTGATTTGAGTGCCTTTGAACGTGGCATGGTTGTTGGTGCCAGAAGGGCTGGTCTGAGTATTTCAGGAACTGCTGATCTCCTGGGATTTTCACGCACAACCATCTCTAGGGTTTACAGAGAATGGTCCGAAAAAGAAAAAACATCCAGTGAGCGGCAGTCCTGTGGGCGGGAAATGCCTTGTTGATGCCAGAGGTCAAAGGAGAATGGGCAGATGGTTCGAGCTGATAGAAAGGCAACAGTGACTCAAATAGCCACCCGTTACAACCAAGGTAGGCAGAAGAGCATCTCTGAACGCACAGTACGGCGAACTTTGAGGCAGATGGGCTACAGCAGCAGAAGACCACCACGGGTGCCACTCCTTTCAGCTAAGAACAGGAAACTGAGGCTCCAATTTGCCCAAGCTCATCGAAATTGGACAGTAGAAGATTGGAAAAACGTTGCCTGGTCTGATGAGTCTCGATTTCTGCTGCGACATTCGGATGGTAGGGTCAGAATTTGGCGTCAACAACATGAAAGCATGGATCCATCCTGCCTTGTATCAACGGTTCAGGCTGGTGGTGGTGGTGTCATGGTGTGGGGAATATTTTCTTGGCACTCTTTGGGCCCCTTGGTACCAATTGAGCATCGTTGCAACACCTTGTGGAATCTATGCCACGAAGAATTGAGGCAGTTCTGAAGGCAAAAGGGGGTCCAACCCGTTACTAGCATGGTGTACCTAATAAAGTGGCCGGTGAGTGTACGTTATACTTGGTGTACTTTGATTTTAACCTTTATGGGAAGGAAGGGGTGCTTCCATTTTGGGTTTCTGTCCCCGCCCACTCTCACAGGCTGTCATAAGAAGGGCAGCTTTGCAGGTTGGGTGTTTGTTTTATTTTTTTTCTCTCTGTATAATGGAGGTCGGTTGACCCAGCGAGAGGCCTGATTGGCTCGATTGAGAGGTAAAGATAGGATAGGACTGCCCGATTTTGAGATCACGTTGAAAGCTTAAACATCTTTTGATCAAAATATGTGAACCGAGAGTCTCAAAGTTTTTTCATGTATGATAGATAGCATAACTGCTTCTTTAGGGATTTCACGTAGTTCCTGCACAAAGAACGCATAAAAACGCACAAAAAACGACCTGTGGGAAAGCCCCCTGAGACAACGGGAAGAAGCCTGCTGATAATAAAGGCAGTTTCATTGGCGCGCAGCTAGAACTGCACCAAAACTGCACTGTGTGAAAGCTCCCTTAGGGTATGTTCACACGGCGTGTTGAATCCGTTTTTGGATCCGTTTTTCATTGCATAAAAAACACATTGAAAACTGCATCCACAAAACGTATCCAAAAACACATCTGCAAATGCCTTGTTGGATATGTTTTGCATGCGTTTTTGGATGCATTTTTCGGATCCATTTTTCAATGTGTTTTCTTTGAAATCACAGACATTCAAATTGTAATCCAATGCGTTTTTTGGATGCCAAAATGTACCCAAAAGTGTGTTGAGTTTTTGGATCCATTTTCCAGGTTCCAAATTGTTGTCCTCTGGGGAGTTAATTTGCGTAAAACGCACGTAGAATTGACATGACAATTGTTTAAATGGATCCGAAAAACGCATCAAAAAGACGCAAGTAACCACACGATCACTCGTCTGAACGTTGATGCATGCTTTACATTGAAAGCAATGTAAATCACACTGCACATTGTTGGATGTGTTTTTTTGAGTCCGTTTTAGGTCCAAAAAGTGGATTGAAAAACGGCGTGTGAACATACCCTTAGAGTGCTTTCACACTGTGTGTTTTTGATGCGTTTTTTTGATGCGTTTTTTTAAGGCACAGCAATTAATACTGTACATTACTGCACAAAAAACGCATCAAAAACACGTAAAAAAATGCACCAAAAACGCACCGTGTTAAAGCACCCTTAATATGGACATTGTGAAAGTATCTGTCCTCTGAGAGCACAACATACAGGCTAACTACTTAGTGCAAGTATTTTAAACTTTGATACAACTGGATATTTACGTATGATGTCTGATGGCATATCAATTGGATATCCCATATACTTCAAAGCAAAGTCTATGGTGGGAACACCCTTTCATGATTTCCAATGGTGAATTGAAGGTTGGCCACCTAAGTCTGCAACTTGGGCACATGATATAAAAAATACTGAGAGTGCTGCTCATTTACTGGAAATTGTACTGTTCACAGGAACATCATGGTTGTAAGAGCGGTGGAGGATTCTA
Organism: Phyllomedusa bahiana; assembly: GCA_025379985.1. Taxonomy (NCBI): domain Eukaryota; kingdom Metazoa; phylum Chordata; class Amphibia; order Anura; family Hylidae; genus Phyllomedusa; species Phyllomedusa bahiana. The sequence continues at coordinate 183,685 of JAODAL010000636.1, read as the reverse complement.
TACAATTTTTTCACTACTTATTCAATTGTTTGTCTATTGAATTTGAAAAAAAAAAGCTTTATGCAAATGTGTAGAAAGCAGAGAGGGGAATTAATTAAGGCTGGGTTCATACTTTTGTGTTTTTGATGCGTTTCTTATCTGGATAAAAAACCACATGTAGAAAATGACTAAAAAACACCGTAAAGGGGTCGTTCACACGGCTTATTTCGGGCACGGATTGCAGCCATACTGCGCTGCAATACAGCTGGAATCCGTCCCAGCCATTATGGTAATCCACAGTTCTCATAGAGAACTATGGATTCCGTCTCTCCTCCCCGCTATGCGAATCCGCCGCGGGGGGGGGATAAGTGACATATTCATTATCGGCGGGTTTTTTCTATTGGGGCCGGCGGGCAGTGCCCCCGCCCCCACCCCGCTCCTTATTCAAGCCGTATTGCGGGCGGAATCCGTCCCGCAATTACGGCTTGAAAAAGCCGTGTGAACCAGGCCTAAAAGCGCGCACATTCTTTTTGGAAAAGCATGTGGTTTTTAGAATGCAAGTGTTTTTACAATTAATTTTAGGTGACATTTGGGTTCATTAACAGAGTTGCTGAATGTATTTTTGGTGCATTCAAGAAATGCAGGGTATGAACCAAGCCTAAGATTGAAATTTCATATGACCGTCTGAGGTCATGTTCACAGAGCTTGGAAAAACTGCTGTGCAATCTGTTTTGAAATAAAGGCACATAGATTGCATGCAGATTTTACTGCCCTATATTGACTTCTATAGAAAAAATGTGCATGGAATTTAAGCAAGAACATATTGAATTTGCATGTGATAGAATATGCTAGGAAAATTGAATGATAAGGATTCCCATTGAAATCAGTAGGATGCATATGGATTTCATACAGATTTTCCACAATGTGTGAACATATGCTTAAAGGAGTATTCCCGTCTCCCAACATCCATGTTGTGGCTTGCTCACAGGGAACGGAGAGCTGGACACCCATTCATTTCAATGGGAGTTCCAAATACAGCCAAGCACACTTGCTGGGGTGTATTAAACGCTTGTAGAAGAAGGAGAGAGCCATAAGAAGGATACATCCAGACAACTAGTAAAATTTAGTTGTTGGATCTTACTGCTGAAAACCGGTTTTCAACGAGTATTTCATGTGGATTTTTTACTTTTTTTTTTTTTTTTTACATTTTCCATTAGAATTAGGGCTTCTCCCCACGGCACCAGTTTGCGGCCGCTTTTTCAGACGGTTTGCGGTTTTGCAAGCCGTCTGAAAGCCCGGCTGCAAACTAACACACCGGGCCGCTATGGAAAACCCGGCCGCCCGGAAAACATTGTGCATGTTCATTCTTCCGTCCGGTTTTCAGACGGTTTATGAACATCGCAATGTGAAGGGGAGGGCTTTTCTCTGCTCATAGCGGAGAAAAGCAGTCTCCCGTTGTCCGTGGGGACGGCACTAAAACAGGACGAATACTGGTCGGATAAACCGACCGGTATTTGTCCTCTGCCATGGGGACGAGCCTTTAGGGTATGTTCATATGGCATATTGGGGCGCCGCAATATGCCAGGTGTTTTGGAAGCATGCAATGATTAGCGTGTAATTCCAGAGCATGTGGGGGGGGGGCACTGAACTGCATTGTCAGCGGCACGTAAGTACCACGAACAATTGACATGTCATTTCTCTCCCCGGGTGTACAGTACGATCGTATTGTACACCCAGGGACACGACGAGTAATTCATAGCTCTCTATGAGAGCTATGATTTACCGTAATAGCGGCGCGCATTTCGCCGCGTATAAAGCTCAATACGCGGGGAAATATGCGCGCAATTACGCTTACAAATAAGCCGTGTGAACATACTCTTAGGGTATGTTCACACAGCGTAATTGTGGCGCGTACAGTACACGTTGTAATACGTTGGGTGATTTGGGAATCGCGCTGATCAGCGCATACTCCCGAAGCATGAGGTGTCCGGCAGCCCGCCGACCCCATTGACATGCATTACGGTGCGTAATCGCCGCGAGTAATTGACATGTCACTTATCTCCCCGTGCCACGATCGCTCTATGAGAGCTATGGATTACCGTAGTTGCGGCGCACATGTGCGCCACGTATTTACATTTAATACGTGGCGAGATGCGTGCCGCAATTACGGTAATCCATACGGTAATGCATGCCAAAATTACGCCATGTGAACATACCCTTACAGTCAGAAAACGAGTCTCATTCATCTTTATGGGGTTTTTGACGCGTTTTACACAAGGTTTTTAACCATCCTCATTGACCTCAATAGTAAATTTTCCACGTGGAATCAGACGGAAGAATGAACGTATTCTGAGTTTTTTTAACTCTTAAAAACAGATTGAGAAAATACGCTTGTATGAACTACGTGTGTTTTTCTATTGAGATCAATGGAGCTGATTTACTTTCAGTCCAGGCAGATTCTGACTTGAAATACTCGTCGTGTGGATGGAGCCAAACATAGCCACCCCTCCTTTCGCTGAAGCCGGCTTATTGCGTAGGTTAGGTGGTGGAGAATACCCCTTTAATGTGAATGTGCTGTAGTAAGATGCATGCCCATGGGTGCTATCACCATTTCTGGCAGAAATCAGAATACCTCTGCTGGGTGGCGGGAGCTCCTTCCCAATAAGCTCCATGAACTTTATAGGCTTAGGCAGCACAGAAGTAGAGAGAAGTTGCACATATTGCACAAACCAGGCGTGGACACTTTTTCTAAAATGTTAATTAAATTCCCCTCCTGTTGTATGTTACTCCTCATGCAGGACACAGGGATCCAAAAAACACCAAAAATAAAATCCCTGTGTCCTGCTTCTGCTCAGATAGTAGATAATTGATCGGTTCCCTTTAAGGCCACAGACTGTGCGTCCTGAAAGAGCCAAATTATGGATCTGGTGCCTGCGCTGCTTATTAAATCTATTAATCTAATTCTGCTGCTCTGGAGCATATACTAGCTGCACTGGTTGATTAATTACCTTCGTTAAACGAAGCAGGGATGTAATTTACATTTTCATTTAACAGTTCCTAGCAGACTATGTAAAATGGGTCATCACATACAAAGCTAATGTTTTTTGTATTTGCTTAGAGCAAAAAAAAAAGAGATAAGCGTTTTTTATATAAAATGTAGTAATACATAACATTTAGAAGGGATAATGTCTACACTGATAATATGCCCTGCGAAGAGCCCATTAACTTCAATGGGAGATGGCAGAGGACTGTTCCACCTAATTGAGGACCTGTCAGCAATTACAGAGGACCCTGTGACAGCTCCTGACAGGTCTGGTTTAGTAAATCCTTGTGTTCCCTGTGATATAACAATTCTAGAGCCTCTTCTCTTACATCTCTATTTTGTGCGGTTCCTCTGTTATTCCTCCTAGTACTGTATAGCTGAATCTGTCAGATGGGCGTTACCATTCCAGTTCTGAAAGCGGTGTGCTCAATCTTTCATCACTGACTGGACGATGTCGGACTGTGTAGGGACACCCCCACTGCACTGTTATGCCTCCTAGAAATGTATTACTGGATCGGTCAGCTGGGTGTAACCAATTTATGGGGGGTACATGCACAGTCTGACATTGTCCATTTAGTACTGACCATGTGTACAAGGACACACCCCTTTCAGAACTGGGAATGGTAACACCCACCTGACAGATTCAGTGATACATTTCTAGGAGGAATAACAGAGGAACCACACAACACAGAGATATAAGAGAAGAGGCTCCAGGATTGTTATTACACAGGGAACGCAAGGATTTACTAGGCCTGACCGGAGATGTCACAGGTCCTCGTTAAAGATAAGCTTTAAAGGGGTTTTCCCATGTAGCTGTTTTATAGAGCCTGCTCTCCACCTCCTTGGCAGGCTATGGGTGGTTCTACAGCACTGATTGGTATATCGGTTCTGCTGTTCCTAGCTGAGCCTGTTAGGGGGACATTGGGGATGGAGTGGTTATAACAGCAGAGCACAGGGTTACATTTTGTCAGTAAAAAGATAAACATTGATGCCCTTGTAATGCTAGGTCTACACAGCAATGTTTGAATGCCGTCCAAAATCCGACAGACCATTGTTTTTGGTGTGGGTTTGCACTAAAAACCACAGTCTGATTTGCTGTCGGCTCCTTACATTGATTGTACAGTAATCCAACAGCAATCCGGCGGAAAATCTGTCAGGTTTGAAAATCCACCAGAATTCGGCGGATTTCAAAACCGACTGGATAAAATCCATGCTGTGTAGACTACAGCACAGATTTTTTTATAGCTGTCTATGGGACACAGATTACAGTCAGATTTTCGGCAGATTCTAAATACTGAATCCATCGAAAATTTGACCAAAAACCTGTATTGTGTAGACATAGTCCAACACTAGCAAGTCACGTGACACCGTGGAGGGAAAATAGCAAATTGGGCACAATTTATCCATTTTCATTTAGGGGTGTACTCACTTTTGTTGCCAGTAGTTTAGACATTGATGGCTGTGTTTTGAGTTATTTTGCAGGCACACCAAATTTACACGGTTACACAAGCCGTACACTGACTACTTTACATTTTATCAGTGTCCTATCTTCAGTGTTGTCCCATGAAAAGTTATAATGCAACATTTACAAAAATGTGAGCGTTGTACTCACTTTTGTGAGATACTTTACATTACTTATCCTGTACTGATCCTGAGTTACATCCTGTATTATACCCCAGAGCTGCGCTCAGCATTCTGCTGGTGCAGTCACTGTGTACATACATTACATTACTTCTCCTGTACTGATCCTGAGTTATATCCTGTATTATGCTCCAGAGTTGCACTCACTATTCTGCTGGTGCAGTCACTGTGCACATACATGACATTACTTATCCTGTACTGATCCTGAGTTACATCCCGTATTATACTTCAGAGCAGCACTCACTATTCTGCTGGTGCAGTCACTGTGTACATACATTACATTACTTATCCTGTACTGATCCAAAGTTACATCCTGTATTATACTTCAGAGCTGCACTCACTATTCTCCTGGTGCAGTCACTATGTATATACATTACTTCTCCTGTACTGATCCTGAGGTACCTCCTGTATTATACTCCAGAGCTGCACTCACTATTCTGCTGGTGCAGTCACTGTGTACATACATTACTTATCCTGTACTGATCCTGAGTTACATGCTGTATTATACTCCAGAGCTGCACTCACTATTCTCTGGTGCAGACACTGTGTACATACACTACTTATCCTGTACTGATCCTGAGTTACATCCTGTATTGTACTCCAGAGCTGCACTCACTATTCTGCTGGTGCAGTCACTGTGTACATTACATTACATTACTTATCCTGTACTCCTCCTGAGTTACATCCTGTATTATCCTCCAGAACTACACTCACTATTCTGCTGGTGCAGTCACTGTGTACATACATTACATTACTTATCCTGTACTGATCCTGAGTTACATCCTGTATTATACTCCAGAGCTGCACTCACTATTCTGCTGGTGCAGTCACTGTGTACATACATTACATTACTTATCCTGTACTGATCCTGAGTTACATCCTGTATTATACTCCAGAGCTGCACTCACTATTCTGCTGGTGCAGTCACTGTGTACATACATTACATTACTTATCCTGTACTGATCCTGAGTTACATCCTGTATTATACTCCAGAGCTGCACTCACTATTCTGCTGGTGCAATCACTGTGTACATACATTACTTATCCTGTACTGATCCTGAGTTACATCCTGTATTATACTCCAGAGCTGCACTCACTATTCTGCTGGTGCAGTCACTTGGTACTTACATTACATTACTTATCCTGTACTGATCCTGAGTTACATCCAGTATTATACTCCAGAGCTGCACTCACTATTCTGCTGGTGCAGTCACTGTGTACATACATTACTTATCCTGTACTCCTCCTGAGTTACATCCTGTATAATGCTCCAGAGCTGCACTCACTATTCTGCTGGTGCAGTCACTGTACATACATTACTTATCCTGTACTCCTCCTGAGTTACATCCTGTATTATACTCCTGAGCTGCACTCACTATTCCGTTTGCTGTTGTATGAAACCGTCAACAAACTTGTGAACACACACACCCCTAATAGTGTAGCTAAGCTCCCTTAGTAGACGGCGCAGTTATTCTTTCCTATATCAGATATACATCAGTGCATGGTGATAAGACAATACTTCCTAGAATGGAAATCACCACTGTAAGATTTATGAAGACATTGAACCAGCATGAAGGATTTTAGCCCTGACGTCTGCAGAATTGTGACAACATATATGGAAAGCAGCAGCAATTTGATTGCTTTTTATCTGTTCACATACAGAAACAATTGGGGCAAAGGAAGAGATTTGCGTAATAGAGATGTATTATAAGTGTGATACCACCAGTCCTCTACTGTAATATTGCAGTTAAGCCTTTGCTGTAATAGCAGCTGTTTTCGCTCTTATTCCACCCTTATACAGCAGGCAGACAATAATAAGAAACATTGATTTTCCCTACCCAATAAGAACATGCAGTTTTGTGTTGTATTCGTGCTCTGAGCTTGTGTTTTATGAGACCAATATTCGACCCATGAATTCACCAGGGACTGGTGGCATCACTAATGCATGAGACACTAAATGCTGAACAGGCTGAAGGTTGGTTAAGACCGTTTTAATGAATGTTCAAGCCCTTATTTTACAGGTCTGTCTGAGAATATTAAGTTTGTTTCTTTTCTTCCCCCCCCTAAAGGAGAAAATGTGGCCTCAAAGGAGGAACCAAAGGAAAACCGGGTGTCCTATTCTGTGGAGACGCCTTATGGGTTTCACCTTGATCTTGACTTTCTGAAATATGTGCATGATATCGAAAAAGGCAATACCATCAAAAGGATCCACATCCACAGAAGAGCGAAGCAATCCAAGTTTAGTACGCTGCCTCGTAACTTTAGCGTGCCAGAAAATGGGTCACAGTCCTACTCTGCAGCCTCGAGCAGAACCTGGAGCCCAAGTAGCTACAAATCCGATGCAAGAGACTCTCAAGTGTTTTCAGGAAACGACTCCTCTTTACGTCTGAGGTATGTTCATGAGCTAAACTATCAGAGGAAGGACACTATGAGCGATGCCACTTTGCAAGAGTTGGTGCCAGAAGATTTTAGTGGCTGCAGGGATCGCCCACAGTTTGCGCGAGCTTCTAGTCTTCCAGCCAGCCTTCCACAAAGCACAATGTCTTCAGATCAAACCCACTTTTTAAAGGTTACACAAAACATGGGTGATAGACCGGGCTCCTCGGTGGAGCCTCTAAGTCCTTCATGTCTCCGGTCCAATGACCAATTAGCAGCTGCGTTTAAAAAGATCAAAGAACTTGAAGAACAGATAAAAACCATTCCAGAGCTTCAGAAAACCATATACGTCCTCGAAGGAAAAAACAATAAATTAAATACACAGCTTAAGTCGCTTTCGCAGTTTTTGGGGAACATTAGAGATCAGCAGGGAGAAGACGTTATGGAAAGCAAGGAGAAAACTGAGAGTTTGGACAATGGAAAGGTCAATGGGCAGGTCGGTTATGACAATTTAAGCGACTCTCCGTTCTCAACGATCAAACTGCAGGTAACAGATTTGTCCAAACGATTGGATGACCGGGCCAAGGAGGTGCACAATCTTAGAGTATTGGTGGAGAAGCAAAACAATGAATTGAAGGCCAAGGATGTGTATATTACGGATTTGACAAAGATGATGGAAAGTGTTGAGGAAAGCAGAAGAGAAGTAGGAACTAAACATTACAGGGATATGGCGGTAAGCACTGAAGAAGTCGAAGAGAAGAGGGAAAGTCTTGATAAAAACACCTATGCCAATATAAGTGTTGAGACTCGGTCTGTAGGCTGTGGCGTTCATCCTGTAGATCTGGATCAGCTGTCAGATGACAACAATCATAGTCCGATAGTATCCAACCAGGAGGGCGGCACCACAGTCCCAGTAGTATGTGATAATATGTTGGTTGATGATAGTATCGAATGTGGTAGAGTGGAAATAGAGAATATTATTAAGACTGATGCCAAAGAAGGTGATGAGGTGGAAGTGTTGTCAGACTCTCAGATCCACCAACCCCAAATGTGTGACAATAATAAAGCTTACAATTCTGAAGAGTCGGCCAATGTTAGACATTACCCTACTGTCCATCAACCTCCTGCAGATGCTTCCATAGGACAGTATGTAAAACGAATCCAAGATCTACTACAGGAACAGTGGACGTGTCTAGAACATGGACATCCAGATCTGGCCAGCGCCATAAGACAACCGGCCTCCAAACTCAGCTCCATCCAGAACCAGCTGGTGAAGTCCCTTAACTTGTTGTCCTCGGTTTACTCCACTCCAACATCCTCCGAGCGGGAGAATTTCAAGCCCGAGAGCCAGAAAGCAGGTCAGTAAGAGACAGCTAAATTATTTTTAATTGCCGTTAAATGTTTTGGAAATGCTGAAGAAAAGATCTTGCTGATGAGCAGCCATAAATTATAGGAAGAGCCGAGATGAAATTCTTGGCTGTTTCTCGTAATAAAAGAAAAATCTTATAAAGCGTTTTTGATTTTGGTCCCAAGTGGAACAGATCTGGTTCAGCATATCTCCCCAGTAATAATTTCTACCTGACAGGTCCGTGACCGTGGTGAGGGGGGATGTTTATTTAACATTTCCTGCCTTACAGTCCTACATCTTGGGGAGCCTCATCAAAGATAAGCCAAGTATGTGTGCTTAAAGTAAGCAATAATGGAAAGCTAAGAAAAGCAATGCACACTGGAGTTTCCTTTGGAGAATATAGATCATTAGAAGGAGGTTTGTCAGCAAAAGTTCATATACATAGAAGAAACCTATTAAGCAGCTAAGAGGCCCAGGAGAAGAGGGGGCTTGGCTCAAATGACCCTAATGTCTTGCCACAGCATCTTTAGTAAACCAGTAATAGGAAATGGCCCAAGGGTCATTTGCCTTTCTCTCCTACAATGGGTGGGAAGGGGGTAGAGCAGGGCAGTAAGCACAGAACTGTCGTTTCCAAGAATGGTGAAAAATGTATATGCTCTAAATGGTAACAAAATGATTGTTATGGGTGACCCTCTGCAATGTGTATACCTCTGCAACAACTTCTTTTTCTGTACCGATTTTCTCTTTTTGCCATCCATGACTTTTTTTTTTCTATTTCCTAAAGGGTTTTTATTTTCATTTCTTGAACGACTTTACCAATCCCAACCTATTCATTTGCATGGGGTAAGACAAGTGCCAGGCACAGCCACTTGTGCGGGCAGGCTGCTGTGCAGATTGATGATGGGTCTGGAAGTCAGACCCCCATTGACCAGACGTTGATGGCTATTCTAAGAATAGGGTGTCAATATTAAGCTCTTTAACAATGGTCCGGCTAATAATTGATATACCAATGGTAATGTTAGATAAAGACCACACACTGGTTCCAGTCTCTACTGAGGATAAAAATCTCAAGTTGATAGCCTGCGGTAGCTTGTTCCAAAAAACTGTTGCTGCACGTGTGAAATCTTGGAGACCAGCATGGGAGGTTCAGATGATTTGAGGGAGGTAATCTGACATCACCAGGGGAGCGGAGCGAGCGGGTAGGATAGTAGACAGATATGAGGGATGAGATGTAGGGGGTGCAGCGCTGTGGAGTGCTTTATGGGTGAGAGTAATTAGTGTATGTCATATTCTGTACTGAATGCGCAACAGTGCAGTGACTGGCACAGGGTAGAGGTATCAGTATAGCGGCTGGAAAGAAAGATGTGCCTGAGAACTGATAAAAGTATATCCACAAAACTGAAAGTGATAGAACCTTATCTCCTTGGTTAGTTATTGTCATCCATTATGACCTATCCAAACCATCCTTCGACAACTGAAGATGGATATAAGATTTAATGCAGCCAGAAAAGCGTCCAACCAGCATTATTTTGTTCTTCCTCAAAGCCTCTAATTTTTTTTTTCTTTCTTTTCCCTCCCTGCTACTTTCCCTCTCATCTTACAGAAAGAGATAGTGTTGCTGAATCCCCTTCTTTCCCTTCCTTCAGCTTTCCTTCACGGTGTGCCCATTATAGAGTACCTATCACCTCCACACAAACACACAAAATATAGTAGTAGATTAATTTATAAGACTTTTTCCAATACATGTCATTAGCAATGCAGTATTACAGGGGAACAGATTTTACTTTCACTTTCTTAGCAGAGCTAAGGGATTCTTTCTGTTGAGACATACCAACTGTGAGGAGGAGGGGAGGGCATAGCTGCTTGTACATGATAATCTGACAGCACAACTGTCAACATAGTGATGCATCAAGCTTTCAGGTGCCGACTTGGCCCGACTTCAGAGCTGTCTTAAAGGGCCAGTGCTTTTTTTAAAAACGGAATTGCAGGTGAAATGTGTTGATTTTCCTAATGAAGCATTTTTAAGGAAGTGTTTGTGTTCAGGTCTCCTGTTACTTCATGAGGTTTCCCTGGAGTTGATAGGTCCTCTTTAAAGGGGTTATCCAGCTTATGTAACATTTGAGTCCTTAGCTGTTGGTGCCAAATACAATAAAAGAAAAAAAACTATACTTTCCTACCCTCACTCCATAGTTCCAGCGCTGAGTCTCCCCAGTCCACTGTTCACGTTCTGTCTTCTTCTGGATGTCATGACCACTCCCTGACATCACCCTTCAGAGCTGTTCACTTCCAAACTGTGATTTCATGTAGTGGCACATGACTGTTGTAGCCAATCAATGGCTGTAGTGGTGACATCCACATTATTTTTTTTACTAACTTCCCAAAGTTTGGGAATATACTTTGCTGACCTAGAAAGCAAGAAAGGAAAAAAAAAGTATGAGGGCTAGGAATGAAGAGGGGGGGGGGGGGATAAAGAAATAAGGATGAAGGGAGGAAGAGAGGAAGAAAAGGTGAGGAAGAAAACAAGAAGGGATGAGGAATGGAAGAGGGTGGGGAGAATGAAAGGAACATGGGGGGGGGGAAGTCAAGAAGGAAGAAAATAGAAGGAAGGACGGTAGAAAGGTAGGACAGAAGACCGCAAGGATAAAGGATAAAGAAACAAGCAAGGGAGGTAAGAAGGCAGAGGAAGGAACACAGAATTAGAGGACGAAGAAGAAAAGAATGAAAGGTAGGAAGATGGGAATTGAGAGAGATTGGAAAGTAAAGAATGAAAAAAGGAGGGAAGAGAGGGAGAAATGATGAAAGGAACAAGGAAGGGAGGAATGAACATCAAATAAGAGACAGATGAGTACAAGGAAAGAAGAAAGTATAAGAGAACCAACAAGGATGAAGGGAGAATGGAGGAGTGCAAAAAAGAAAGAAAAAAGGAGGAAAGATGAAGGGAACAAGTAAGGCATGTAGGACGCCAGACAGGATGAAAGGAAAAGAGAATGAGGGAAGGCTCGGGGGAGAGGAGAAAGCTAGGAAAGCAAATAGGAAGGAAGGAAAAAGGAAGGCGCAGAAGGCATTGGGGAGGGATAGAGGGGCAAATTATAAAAGTAACAAGGAAGTGAGGTATAAAGGCAGAGCAAGGAACACCGAATAAGGGAAGGAAAGGAGAGAGAAATGAAAGCTAGGATAATAAGCAGGAAAGGAGGAAGAGATGGAGATGGTAAAGAAGAAGAGGAGGAGAAAGGATGAAAGTAATAAGGGGTGGAGATAGGAAGGCAGAAGAAAGATAGGAATGAAGCAAGGAAAAATGGAGAAAGAAAAAAGGAGTGATCAAAAGAGAAAGGAAGGAAGTGGGGGAGAAAGGAAAGAAGGGGAAAAAGTAAAGAAGAAAGGAAGGGAGATGTGAGGGAGGAAGAATAAAAGGAATAAGGAAAGGAGGCAGAGGAAAGCACATAGAATTAGTGAAGAAAGAAGGAAATAAGAGAGGGAAGAAATGACAACCGTAAAGAAGGAAGGGACTGGAGAACATGTAGTCTCTATGCAGACATCGCTCTGATTTGGAACCTACAGCCCGAGGCGTCAGACATTTGTATGTGTTTGATGCCTCTAGTTCACTGATCATGTTGTTATATTGTTTGTGGATTATTCCTCGCAGGATTTGCTCATGTTCTGTGACCTTTTTCCTCTTGCCCGGGTCTTTGTTCTTCTGCTGTTTTTCCATTGGCATGGCAACTACGTCTCCCATCGTACAATTGTTTCAGGATCTATGACCATGTTTCCTATGACATCAATATGATTTCAGTAGGGTTTATCCTTGACTATTTATCGTGGCCTCACGTTTGTTATTTTTGAATATTTTCCAAGGGACGCAGTTAATCACTCTTAGAGCCGTACTAGTCAGACCTTTCTTAGCACTTGACACTAGATTGAGTTGATTGTCTTCTATTGGTTTCTCGGTGGGATTTGTATTTTTATGGTACATAATCTACATCATGTAGATTTGTGCGAGGAATAAGGTTGGTGCTGCCAGAGCACTGGGATGTAACTGTATGCACCTCGGTTCACGTTTCAGCTCCTTGTATTTTGCCAACCCCCTGCTGTGCAGATCCAAAACGAACATCTACAGTGCCTTGCGAAAAGTATTTGGCCCCCTTGAACTTTTCAACCTTTTGCCACATTTCAGGCTTCAAACATAATGATATTAAATGTAACTTTTTTTTGTGAAGAATCAACAACAAGTGGGACACAATTGTGAAGTGGAACGAAATTCATTGGATGTTTTAAACTTTTGTAAAAAATAAAAAACTGAAAAGTGGGGCGTGCAAAATTATTCAGCCCCCTTAATACTTTGTAGCGCCACCTTTTGCTGCGATTACAGCTGCAAGTCGCAAAAGGTTGAAAAGTTCAAGGGGGCCCGAATACTTTCGCAAAGCACTGTATATGGCAGCATTTGTCTTTTATAGCTGAGAACAGTAACGTCTTCAGTTTAGAGGAAACCTGTAAAAAAAAAATACTAAATTAACACTCCAAAGAAAAATTAATACACGGTTACATTAATAGAGGTCCTGAATGGGAGGTGCATGACTTATATCCTTGTGTCATGCTCCGTGCCCACACTTTCTACCTTCATATTACACAGTGTATTAGCTTTCCCTGGAGGCACATTTACTAATCCGGACTAAGTGTGGATCAGGCAGTGTAAAGAGCCAGATTTATCTCATTGGCTCATGCTGCTTCATATATTTAGGGCCACATGTACAAAATTTGGAGTTTAAACGCCAAATTTAATGCACATTATAATGGCAAAGAAAGTGCCTGATCTATGAACCCGCTCTACTGTGGGTCATAAATCAGGCACATTCTAGTGCTAGGAAGACATTTCTGTCTCAGGTAAACCACTTTGAAAGTGCTCTACCTGTTCCAGCAGTAATGCGCTTAGAAATGCCGTAGAGAAGCTATAAATCTATAACTTCTAGTGCACCCCGTCTCCCACATGCCCACCCCAAATGAAGCGCATTACAAAGTGCCGCTTGCGCTCTGTAAGGTGCCTGATAATGGCGTATGGGAGGCTTTTCAGTAATGCGAATGGGGATGGGCTAGATGTCGGGCTGAAAATACGCCAGACTTCTGGCACAGCCCCGTTCATACATGTCTACCTTAGAGTCTAAATTTTTATATTACCTTGGTTTACTTTGCACTGAAATTGTATGCAGCAATGTTAGGCCATGTTGTAATCTATTAAACTACGCTCCCTTCCTATAAATCCATGCCCCCTTCCCAAGAAAGTCATGCCCCCTTGTTGAATACGCCATATAAAGTGTCACACTTTTATGCTGACAACAACCCCCAAAGTGATACAGCAACTAGAAATAAAGCACTAGCTGCTTCCTTAGGGTATGTTCACACGGCGTATTGGGGCGCGTACTGTACGCTATGCAATATGCTGGGTGTTTTGGAAGCACCTGCTGACCATTCACATGCATGGTCAGCAACGTGTAAGCGCCACGAACAACTGACATGTCACTTCTCTCCCCGGGTGTATGATACGATTGTATTGTACGCCGGGGGAGACTACGCATAATTCATAGTTCTCTATCCGAGCTATGGATTATTGTAATTGCGTATAAAGCACAAATACGCGGCAAAATGCGTGCCGCAAATATGCCATGTGAACATACCCTTAGCATCACATGGTGTATTTTATGATCTCTTTGGGCTATTTGTTGGGCATCTACATTGGAGGTGTGTGACCTGACGTAGACCTCTGATCTGTGCCACTGAATATCCAAACACTGGCGTTCATAAATCTTTAGCCATAAGGCGATTAAAGGTTACCATTAGGAAAATACATTCTGCTAAGTTTTTCCTATACAGTATAAAGAAAGGTGTGCATATCATTCCAACGGAGGCTATAGGGACTCTCTTTTCATATCTCTTGGGTAAATGGTGGCCTATGGGGTTTTTGGAATAAGTACCAGGAGCGTTCCAGGTGCATACACAAAACCTATTTGCCCAAATGCAGTGTAGACATAGTATTAACCAATCAGAAGCTACAGATGGCATCACATGATCTTTATCAAAACTCATTATTCTATACCCCCAAAGTCAAAAATTCTAGATCTTCTAGTTTCCTATCATCTAATTTATGCCTCAATTTAAAGGCAGCCGCCGGGTGCAGAATTTTATACAAGAAATGTTGTTGCAAGCTCTAAATCTGACCCACATGTGATTGACAGCGGTCTATGCCTACTTATATCGCTGAATATAATAATCATTATATAGCGCCAACATATTCCGCAGCACTTCACAATTTGGAGAGTATAAGTACAGACAAAAAGACAGACATAACACAGTAAAAAGCTACTTACAGATGAGACGCAAGGTGTGAGGGCCCTGCTCCAAAGAGCTTACAATCTATTAGTATGTATGGGTGAGAAGGGCTGGGTTTACAATGGTCCAGCCATGTGACATAAAAATGGGCTGGTTTACATAAGAAATTGGATGAACCTGCCACCCTGACAGTACATCTATATACAGATAAGTGCCGAAGTGTAGAGAGTGACAAATGTGTGCGCTAGAGAGTGGATGGGGGGTCTAGCAATTTGGAATCGTGGTAGGCCAGACTGAGAATATATAGTCTCAGGGCCCTCTTAAGACTGAGGGTTATGAGTATGTCTGATTACCCGCGGTAGCATGTTCCAGAGAACTGGTGCAGCATGTGCGAAATCTGGAAGACGGGCATGAGAGGTTCAGATGATTTGAAGAATGTAATCTGATAGCAGCAGCAGAGCAGAGAGATCGGGTAGGGTGGTAGACAGAGATGAGGGAGATGTAGGGGGTTCAGCACTGTGGAGAGCTTTATGGGTGAGAGTGATGAGTTTAGGGTGTATTCTATACTGGATCGGTAACCAGTGCAGTGACTGACACAGGGTAGAGGCATCAGTATAGCGGCTGGAAAGAAAGATGAGACTGGCTGCTGCATTCAGGACAGATTGGAGAGGTGAGAGTTTGCAGAGAGAGAGAGACCGATAAGCAGGGAGTTGCAGTAGTCAAGACGAGAGAATAAGGGCCACAATGAGAGTTTTCGTTGTTTCCACAGTGAGAAAAGCACGGATTCTGGAGATGTTTATGAGGATCAGGTGACAAGAGCGGGCAAAGGATTGAATATAGGTAGAGAAGGACAGATCAGAAACTAGTTTAACCCCAAGACGGCGGGCCTGCTGCCTGGGAGTCATAGTGGTGCCACACACTGAGAGAGAAATAGCAGAGGGGGGTCGGTTAGTAGATGGGGGGAAAGACAAGAAGTTCAGTTTTAGTGAGGTTTAGTTTAAGATAGAGGGAAGACATGATGTCAGAGACAGCGGACAGACAGTCACTGGTGTTTTTTAGCAGGACAGGAGTGATGTCACGGGAGGAGGTGTATAATGGAGTGTCATCTGCATAGAGATGGTACTGGAAGCCAAATCTTTGGTTTGTCCAGTGGTGGCTGTGAGTAAAACAGATATATTATATGGCGCCTACTGAAGTCAATGGACAACCACATAATACCTGGTTGTGCAGAATCCTCTAGTGCAGTGTTTCTCAACTCCAGTCCTCAGGACCCACCAACAGGTCATGTTTTCAGGATCTCTCACAGATTGCACTGACAATAGTGATATCACCTGTGCAGAATGCACTGACAATAAGGATATCACCTGTGCAATGTTAAGGAAAGACAGAAAACATGACCTGTTGGTGGGTCCCGAGGACTGGAGTTGAGAAACACTGCTCTAGAGTGAGAGCCGCTCTCTTCGACATTTTCCCACTTTTGTTAATGCAAGCTGTCCAGTCCCAAGCCCTCATGGAATAGACGGGTTGTTGGTGCACTGATGAGACCACCCTTTTTAATGTAAAACTCCTCTGTAATAGAGCTAATTTGCATACTTTTTCCCATGGAGCATTGTCGGTGACTCCATACATCAGCCAGATAGCTAGATCTCCTCAATGAGAACCAGTTCTCTCCACCCCAAGAGGAAACGTACGTTACAAATGAAATTGACACGCACCATGTTAAGCCATGTTACAAAGACTTTTCTCGATTTATCTTGTCTGACCTTAGAAAAGGTTTTCAAATGTTAGTGAAGGAAAATCTAAGCATGGTGCACCCCGGTCCATAAATATTTCATCTCATCCAGGAGGCTGTGGCCCCAGAGACTCCTTGTCTGCAGCAATAAGAATTTATTACAGCGGATAGTTCCAGAGGCCCCACATAACCTCAACATACTTCATATGCATGCTCCTGAGGGAGCTATAGGCTGAGCATGTCTGATCTGTGGATTCTAGTGGTCCTCTACACTGGAGACCACAATAAATCAACTAGTGAGCTTGCCATTAGCAGTAGATTAGCCGAATATGTGAAGTAAAATCGGCATATTATACATATAGATCCATATCTTGTGCCAGTACTAGTATTCATGATGGGTGCATGCCGCCCATATTCATCTACATTGTGACTGATTGACTGTCTACTGTGTGTGTGTGTATATATATATATATGTGTGTGTGTGTGTGTGTGTGTATGTGTGTATATATATATATATATATATATATATATATATATACACAGTATATATATGTAAATAGAATGGATGTATCTGTAGCACGTTGCCCTTACATTTAGCTGACAGATCCTTATTTAATTGAAACCTATTACAAGAATGAATAGTATAGGGTCTAGTTTGATATAAATTAGTATATAATCGTTCTTAGTCACGTCAAGAGCTGCATTCAAAGTTCTGCGGTCTCAATGTTGTAATCCGTCGACACCATGGTGACAGACAACCCTCTCTAAAAGCTTAGTTTAGATCAGACCTGCACAACTTGGCAGAAAGTGAGGCCCAAAACAGCTTGGGAATGCACCTGGACTGTCTGGGGACACCCCTAAACCTCTAAGGAATGCCTGTTTTGGGGGCGGAGTTTCTGCAAACCCCACCCCTTTGTGGTCCCTTATGTGGGTTCCAGGAAATCCGGGCCGTATGTTGGGCGGGCCTAGTTTAGGTTATGTAACGCCCTCTTTTCTGGTATAATTCCATTCCATGCAAATTATCTGTATAGTTCTTAAACATTAAGGTCCCATTTACATCACATATTGGGTCTCTGTTGCTGGTATCCATAGGAATACCTTGAAAACCTATCTCGAAGTATGCCATGGCAGAGCTAGAAGTATCTATAGGGCAAATATAATCTCTTTTGAAATATATATATTTGTTCTATGTCCCATCAGTACATATTTGTGTGTCCGGCACAAAAAGCTTGTAGAAATGGGAAATAGAGCAGATGTAGTCCAAAAGAGACCACTTTTAAACTGGTGATGCTTATGGCTTCAGAGACAAAAATAGACGAAAGATCAACTCCCCCACTTTGTTCAGTTATAGTCCCTTCTTCAGTGGGATCAACACCCATATGTGTCCATGGTGCACGGAGAAAACATCCGGCTGTGGTTGAAGAAGTAATCACTTGTTCCAGAACATGGGAAATCCTCCAGCACTCCCAAAAATTTTTATGACATAAAAACGCACTTTATTGCTTCATATTTAATAAAACATTATTAAAAATGGAAAATTCATAAGACTAACAAACACAGGTCTACGCGTTTCAAGCCTACTCAAAAGGGCTCTTAGTCATGACCACGCTTATGGCTCCACCATGATATATCTTGGCATACCTATTGTATTTTTATGGATAACTCAAAAGTAGCCATAAAATATGATGTGAATGGGGCATAAAGTTGAACAGACGTTAATACAGAATAACTGCTGCCTAAAACCTATCATAATGTGCACCAAAATGATGTGCATATTGGCGCATCTAGTTTGACACATTTAATATTTTTGATGGAAACTTTTTGCACCTTACCTGACAAGGAGGCATGGCCTGAATGTGACAACGTGTGCCAAAATTCTACTGTGGAATTTTCCATGCAGAATAAACCAACTATTAGTTGTTGTAAAAATATAAGCAATAAAGATGTTCCAAAATCATCAAATGGCCTGAATCACATTGATAATTGTAGCTTATCCATAAACTGCCTGCTCTAAATTTACATTGTCTATTGCACAGGATTAGAAAATCTACCCTGTTCTCTTTTCTTGTGATTGATTTCCGCAGTAAGTAGTTGACCATGCAAATTTCGGCCACCTATAAGCCTCTTGATTAAAGGGGTTGTCTCACAATGCTGTTGCACAGAACCACAGGCAGCTGTAGATTCATGACTTCTGTCTCTGGTCTGGCTGTGGATGGTTCTAGAGCAGTGATTTAATACATATCAGCTCAGTTTTCACAGCTCTTCTAATTGCACTGGCATGAGAGCAGGATATCTTATCTACAGTGTAGAGATCTTCAGAACTCAAAGTAAACAAAAGTAATTACGCTTCGTTGTTAGAGAGAACACACTCTGTTCTCAAGCTGCAGGCATCGTCTGTGCTGACCTGTAGTAATGTCACTACCTGCTCTCAGATAAGACAAAGAGCAGAGTGAGAAGGGGAGAGTAGATTGGTAACCAGAGAAACCTGTGTGCACTCAGAGCAGATAAAATCTGTTATTTCCTGATCAAAGAGCAATGTGTTTGGAAAAAGTCTTCAATTACTTGGCCCTACATATTGAAAGCTAATCTTTTTAGTGAGACAATCCCCTTTGTAGTGAGACAATCCCTTTAATAGCTATGCCCTCGGGTATTCTAAGTTATTATGGGGGTTATCCGGCAGTTTAAAGATTTCATCTAATGCTATAAACAGCATTTGTATTCAAAAGTAAAGATTTTCCACTACCTTCATGTGCTTTCATTTTTTTTCTTTCGCCTAGTTTATCCATCTGTTATTAGATACACTTTTTGCAGTGTAACTTCCTGCTTGTGGGAGTGTCAGTAGTTCTCCAGCATGTCTTTCCAACAAGTCCTGGACTGCATTGCAATCTAGAACTTCTCTCCACATTTATCACTGCTAGACATTGTGCTGACATAAATGTGTAAGTGTCTGTAATTGTGGTCATGGTAATAGTTAGGAGTCATGAGTTCCTGTGTAAACTTTACAGAGCTGCAGTCACAATTTTCATGACAGCAGTACACCACCCCCCAGCTCTGAACTGCTGTCCTCTGCTTCCATTACGGTTAGTAAGTTCTGCCAGGAGGACTCAAAGATAAGCAAACAGTTTCCCCCTCCCCTATAATCACTCTAATGTAGCCAGATTGTTCTCTGCGCAGGTCACAGCCACTACAGGGGAGTGTTCCTAAGCTGAGCCTGGCTTCAAAGCACATCCACTGAGTGATGACAAAACGCTCACTGAGGCCATGTGATCAATGAATTTCACATGGTTTGTAGGGTATTGTATGAATAACAAAGTTTAATATAATACAGTTGTGAGACCTATTATAAATAAAAAGTCCCGGAGAACCCCTTTAACTTTTGGCTAAACCAGTATCCCAGTCATCAGTCAAGTCTATTACAAATGTTGTCCTGCACCACAGCTGCCCAATATTAACTAATTTCTTGGTTTCCCTCTACAGAAGCCTCCCCCAGAAGCTTGAAGTCTATAATGAAGAAGAAAAATAGCAGCGGCCGCTCAGCTGGAGAGACTCGAACTAAGAAGAATCTCCAGTTTGTTGGGGTCAATGGTGGGTAAGCATCACAGAGGAAGCACACACTACCAATTTGTCAAGAATTCGTGCTATAATTTAATTATTAGGGTTCAGCCAGTTGGTGCATTGGAAAGAATCAATGCACAATTTGTTAGAATTAGTGTCCCTACTCTCATACCCTGTAATAAGCTGAGGTCAGTTTAAAAAAAGTTCAAGGTTGTTCCATTCATATCATTGACCTCCTAAAGAATTATTTTGGATTTTTAGTTTCAAAAAGGTCAAAGGTTGTTGAGGGCTGAACAAACATTGATGCTTTCTTACAAAAATAGCACCACACCTTCTCACAGGTTGTGCTTGGTATTGCAGCTCAGTCCAATTACTCAGTGGAGTGAAGCGGCAGTAGAGAAGACAACCTATGGACAGGTGTGGCACTGGTTTAGAAGAAAACCATCATGTCTTTCATATGCTGTAGAACTCCTACTAAATTATAGGACTTTGGTTTAGCTGTTAAAAAAGTACAATGTACACTGAAGCTGAACTTTTTTACAGACCTAAAATCTGATCTTCTGTCCATAGCTATGAAACGACATCTAGTGAAGATTCAAGCTCCTCTGAGTACGATGAAGACAATGGTGAGGATATTGAGATAGCCACATGTTCACAGGATGATGGAGGTGGTGGTGATCACATGGGCAACACCGACCAACTAGACACTAGACATGCAGAAGAAGAGTTACTGGAGACTACAGGTCCCACGTCAGAGGCTCGACCGAGCATCCAGAGGTAAAAAAAAAGAAGTAATATTGAATATTTAGGTCAATTAAAACAAATTTATTCAGCCCTTTACAGTTTATAGACCTAATAATATGCATGTAAAGTTAATTAATTTTGTCAATACTTGATCTTATTTATCTTCTACTGATCCATAAATCCAACGTGTATTATACTCCAGAGCTGCACTCACTATTCTGCTGGTGCAGTCATTGTGTACATACATTACTTATCCTGTACTGATCCTGAGTTACATCCTGTTAATACTCCAGAGCGCACTCACTATCCCGCTATTGCAGTCCCCTGTGTACATACATTATTCTCCTGTACTGATCCTGAGTTACATCCTGTAAATTATCCTCCAGAGCTGCACTCACTATTCTCCCGTTGCAGTCACTGTGTACATACATTACTTATCCCCGTATTGATCCGATTACATCCTGTATTAAACCTCCAGAGCGCACTCACTTTTGTTCAATACTTGTTCAATTTATTATCTTCTTACTGATCCTAAACCAACGTGTATTATACTCCAGAGCTGCACTCACTATTCTGGTGGTGCAGTCATTGTGTACATACATTACATTACTTATCCCGTACATCCTGTATTATCCTCCAGAGCTGCACTCACTATTCTGCTGGTGCAGTCACTGTGTACATACATTACTTCTCCTGTACTGATCCTGGGTTACATCCTGTATTATCCTCCAGAGCTATACTCACTATTCTGCTGGTGGAGTCACTGTGTACATACATTACTTATCCTGTACTGATCCTGAGTTACATCCTGTATTATCCTCCAGAGCTGCACTCACTATTCTGCTGGTGCAGTCACTGTGTACATACATTACATTACCTATCCTGTACTGATCCTGAGTTACATCCTGTATTATCCTCCAGAGCTTCACTCACTATTCTGCTGGTGCAGTCACTATGTACAAATATTACTTATCCTGTACTGATCCTGAATTACTTCATGTATTATACACCAGAGCTGCACGTACTATTCTGCTGGTGCAATCACTGTGTACATATATTACTTATCCTGTACTGATCCTGAGTTACATCCTGTATTATACTCCAGAGCTGCACTCACTATTCTGCTGGTGCAGTCACTGTGTATATACATTACATTACTTATCCTGTACTGATCCTGAGTTACATCCAGTATTATACTCCACAGCTGCACGTACTATTCTGCGCTGTGGGGGTTTTTTTTTTCGGGGCAGTCACTGTGTACATACATTACTTATCCTGTACTGATCCTGAGTTACATCCTGTATTATACTCCAGAGCTGCACTCACTATTCTGCTGGTGCAGTCACTGTGTACATACATTGCATTTTTTTAGTAGAAAACTTGTAAGTCTGCACTAGTCTTGTGGTAAAACCTGTGGTTAACCATGAATAAGAACGTTTAGCGTTTGAAACGCTTCGGTTGTTTAGTCTCACTTTTTGACATACCTTGCTTTAATATGACCACTTTTTCTACTATGGTATGTTTATCCTGATTTTTAATAATACAAAATAAATTTTGTAGAAGACGGGGGCAGGACAGGTCTAGAATGAGGAGCACAGAGTAATGTGGAAGACAGAGGCATAAGGGTCTGGAAGGAGGAGCACAGAGTAATGTAGAAGAGGGAGGCAGAGTGGGCAGGACAGGTCTGGAAGGAGGAGCACAGAGTAATGTAGAAGACAGAGGCAGAAGGGACAGACGGGTCTAGAAGGAGGAGTGCAGAGTAATGTAGATGAGAGGCAGAAGGGGCAGGAAAGGTCTAGAAGGAGGAGCCCATAGGGTCGATGCAAGGCAAGGGCAGTTAACAGATCTTTGTAGGCTTTGGTTAAGCTGGTTTCAGTAGATTGGTGGGGTCAGAAGCCAGTCTGTAGATGGTGAAGATAAGTTGAGTGAGTGGTGGGAGTGCAGATGGCCCCCCCACCTTTTTATAATAATTTTTTATTTTTTTTTTTGTTGGGGTTGGTCTTTAACTATTCTTAATGCGGTAACATTTGTCAATGTGGCTGTGGAATGAATGCCGCCCTTATACTGTCATATGTCGCACAGATCCCTGGAATTCAAGCATTGTTCTTCTGAATGTATTAGCCGCGGATTCCCTGTCCACAGAGCTACATTTGTTTGCTGTTCTTGTGCCTTTGCTTATTTCCAGATGTGATATTTTGCGTACACCCAGGCAGGGATGGTCGCCCTTCAAACTATATGACTTAATAACTTTGTTCGATCCTCTTACAGCCATTATGTACAATATTGAACAACGATTTCCTTGTCGGCGGACAGTCCGGCTCTGCTTCCATTTATCTAAAAACCTGCGGAGCAGATCACCAAGAGAAGTTATTTATGCAAACTTCTGTAGCCGAGCTGAACAATTTGGCTTCCGAGACTCTAAATCATTGTGGTGTGATGGTCTGTTGAATAGATGGCAATAAGCCACTGGTTGTTACATTGCATCTCCGTCATGCAACATTGTCTTGAAATGTATAACTGGTAGTTATTATCCGTCACATGGCACAGGCCACCCAAGCTGATGTTTGCTGTGCTGCAGCCCCTTTATTGTTTACCTAGCCACGGTGCCATTATAGGCAGTCTCCAACTTACATCGTTCCGACTTACATCTGTCCCCTGGTTACAAACGGAGACTTATGGGGCATGCTGGCACTTGTAGTTCCATGTTCCACAGCAGAGAGTAGCTGTGGAATGACAAGTTCCAGCATGCGACAGCAGCACATGAGGTGAAAATGAGGTGAAATCTTCTTAACAGGGGCACAGACAGCAAAACAAATGTAAAAACTTCCCAGCACTATCCAAAACTTAAAAAAAGCAACTTTTGTGCTGGAGTTACATTTAATAAATATACCAGTTCTTACTTACATACAAATTCAAACCTATAGTCCCTATCCCGTTTGTAACCCACAGCCCTCGTGTATTTCGATGATGGCTGAGCCTTATACTGCAGCCCTCTTCCATTCAAGCATTTTGCACTATTAGGCATAGCTACCACCAAATATATGATGATGCGCCTTTTATTATCAATTAATTTAGTTGATAGGCAACAGTGTTTGTACTTGGGGCCCCCACCTATCAGCCCTTGATGGGCCAACAATCTTATAGTCATAGAAAACCTCTTTATAATGTGATTTAAAAAAAAAAAATGTTATGTCTTTTTAAATTACTTATTATTATTGGCTTTTAACATTTAGGGAAAGGTAACGGAAGACTATTATCAAATACATTGCTGTTCTGATTTTGTTTAGGTCAGTGCGAACCACTCGGCTACATTGTAGCTACTCACAGCACTTTACATAAACGCACCTTTTTTTGACTAGTGAGCACTCTGTGGGGAACGGCATGGTGATATCAGCCTGCTGGGTCACATGACATGCAGTTCAAATAAATCCTACATGTGCCCTTTTGAGCACACTGAAAGCTGAAGCGGGACACACCAGGCATGAAATGCCTTTGTGGTAAATCCCCTTTAAAGGGAATTTATCGCTTCATCAGTTCGGCTGTTCTCTTGTAGCTGGATTTTCTCAGTTCCTGAAATCCAGGGGCGTTTCTTCCCCTCCCAACTGGGTGTTTCTTAACTGAAGGGGGATGACATCATCTTCCCCCTTCACTGTTCATGCTCGCTCCCAAGTCAGTGTGTTCAAACACCCCTCCCCTCCACATGTCACTATATCATTCCTCTCCTTTTGCAGTCTTATTTTATAAAAGCTGTTTGTTTACATACCACAGGCCTGCATTCAGTCTAGACCATCTTCTATGAACTCAGAGCCCTGATCTCTTCTCCTCTCACACCTGGAGGTTTGTTACAGTTGAATCCAGTCTTCTATGAACTCCTCCAGATGCCAGATCCATCTCCCTTCTATGCAGGAGCATTAGGCACCGAGGCACAATTCTGCTTTTTTCTGATTGTAGAAGCAGCTGCAGTGTTACTGTGGAGCTGCTGGGTGTGCAGA
The DNA here is from genome assembly GCA_025379985.1 of Phyllomedusa bahiana. NCBI lineage: Eukaryota > Metazoa > Chordata > Amphibia > Anura > Hylidae > Phyllomedusa > Phyllomedusa bahiana. The sequence goes on along the minus strand of JAODAL010000636.1, from coordinate 158,957 downwards.
GTGAAATGTTGCTGGCACCTTATTCTGATTGAGAGAGGCAGGAATGCATGGTCCCGTGAATACGACCGGGGGCCAGACAGAATGTAAATTAGTAGAGCCATTAGCCAATGAAATGAAAGGAGGTGGGATCCGACCAGCACTGGGGAACAGTGTTTACAGAAAACGAAGATAAGGGAGACTGTGAAAACAAGAGAGCTTTGCATATGACATCCAATTGCAAAGTTGCTTGTTTTCAGTGTCCCCTTAGGCTATGTTCACACGGTGTAATTGCGGGACGTATTTCGCCCCGCAAGTACCCCGTGTGTACGGGCAGGCTCGGACTGGGCCGCCGGGGGATCGGTGAATCCCCCAGTTGCCCCCCCCCCCCCCCCGAGCCGCTGGGGGCCCCGGAGGCAGTGCCGCCGCTCCCCGGGGCTCGGCCGCGCATCCAGTCCCTGAATGCCTGGGCCCTGCGTCCCGAGCGCCCCGAGACCGAGCACAGTAGCCGGGGATTATTGTCCCCGACTCCCGGGGCTGTGCGGTGTCAGCGGAGCTCAGCGCCACAAGCGCTGAGCTCCGCTGATCTCCCTGGCAGGCTGAAGGTGTTAGGCCTTCAGCCCGCCGGGCGCCGACCCCTACCAGTGACGTAGGCGGCGCGGTGACGTCACATCACCGCGCCGCCTATGCAGGGCGGCAGGAGCCGGCGGGGAGCTCGGAGCGCCCGGGAGCCGGAGCCGGAGCCAGGTAAGTGGCTGTTTTGTTTTTTTTTGTTTTTTAATCTACCTACAGGGGCCCTGACTACAAAGGGGGTCCCTGGCTAATATAAGGGGGTCCCTGGCTACAAAGGGGGTCCCTGGCTACAAAGGTGGCCCTGACTACAGAGGGGGGCCCCTGGCTAATATAAAGGGGTCCCTGGCTACAAAGGGGGTCCCTGGCTAATATAAAGGGGGCCCTGACTAATATAAAGGGAGCCCTGACTAATATAAAGGGGGTCCCTGGCTAATATAAAGGGGTCCCTGGCTAATATAAAGGGGTCCCTGGCTACAAAGGGGGCCCTGACTACAAAGGGAGCCCCTGGCTAAGGGGCCCTGGCTAATAGAAAGGGGGTCCCTGGCTAATAGAAAGGGGGCCCTGGCTAATGAAAGGGGGGCCCTGGCTAATACAAAGGGGGGCCCTGGCTAATACAAAGGGGGGCCCTGGCTAATACAAAGGGGGGCCTGGCTAATACAAAGGGGGGCCCTGGCTAATACAAAGGGGGGGCCCTGGCTAATACAAAGGGGGCCCTAACTACCTATAGGGGGCCCTAACTACCTATAGGGGACCCTGACTACTAAAGGGGGCCCTGACTACTAAAGGGGGCCCTGCCTACCTCCACAGTAGCTAAGGGTGGGGGGGGGGGGCCTGACATCCTGCACACTAGCTAAAGGAGGCCCCTAACTACCTGTATACTACCTAAAGGGGCCCTAACTGCCTGTATAGTACCTACAGGAGGCCTTAACTGCCTGTATAGTACCTAAAGGAGACCCCTAACTGCCTGTATACTACCTAAAGGAGACCCCTAACTGTCTGTTTAGTACCTAAAGGGGGTCCCTAACTGCTTGCAGCCTATATAAAGGGGACCCTAACTACCTACAGCTTACCTAACTGGGGGAAACCACCTACCTACAGCCTAACTAATTGGGGTCCACCAACCTAACTGTAGCCTATCTACTTTCCTAACTGGGGCCTGCTTATCTACCTGGGGGCTATTTACTTACCCACCTGTGGCTACCTACCTAAATAGGGCCTATCTAGTTACCTGGGACCTTGCCCATTTGCCTACCTTCCTAGGGTCTTGCCTACCTACCTGGTAATATAATTGAGAGGGCAGCAGCCCATAGTTGTAGCATTATCTCCAGGGGGTTAGTCCTCTCCCCACTTCCAGCCCCTTAGGATACTAGGCCTCTAAGTTATGGCTTGTACCTGCTCTCCCACCCCTGGGTAGTTTGTACAGAGGTGGGAATAGGTAAAGAAATGCTGGAAAATTGAGGATTCTAAGATATTTGTGTGTAATTTCTGCAGGGATGAGTGGTGGCTGGGACAAGTCATCACGGCGGTGTGTAACGGATGCAGAAGAAAAGGGAATAAGAACGACTCATAAAATAAGAGAACGACTCATCAGATAAGACATTTACGGTGAGTCACTGATATCAGTGGTTATTTTTTATATTGTAATGTGTGTGACTGAGCTGGTGTCGGACCACTATTGGCAAACACGTGGAAATCCCTAAAAAGCATTTTGCATCTATCATAATGAAAAACTTGAGACTCTCGGTTCAATTTTGATCAAAGTGTTTAAGCTCCACGACTTTCAAGTGATCAAATGCGGGAGTCTATGTATCTTTACTCTCATCGAGATCAGGCCTCTCCGGTCACGACTACAATTCGAGAGAAAATAAAAACACCCACTGCAAGTGCCTTCTTTGACAGCTGTGAGAGTGGGCGGGGACAGAAACCAATGAAGACGCCCGATTTGAGTCAGTTTAAGTGTGGGCACTAAACATCTTTTGATCAACATTGTGAAACGAGGACCATATGTGGTTCATATGCAGTGTTTAGCTTATGGCGCGGTATAGTTGCAGCGTACAGTGCCTGATATAAAGTAGGAATTTACCTGTGAAGGAGTCCACTTTTACTTTCTTGATGGTGTGTATTTTAGAAGGTGGTGAGGTGCGTGACCAAGGGAAACATGGAGGGGATATTGTATGTCGGCTAGTGGTGGGATATGGATGGAGCTACTTAGCCCTGTGTCTATGATATGATAGACTGACAAATGTGTGACTAACTTGCTCTTGTACTACACAATACAGTTCTGTTTTGCACACTGTAGTATGTGGTAAAATGGGCGCATTAATGTCTGAGAGGCCGGTAATATTTTAATGTTCAGAAGGGTGGGCCCCCTAAGATCAACTCCCCTGTGGGCACCAGACCCCCCAGTCGGACACTGTGGGCGGGGAGGGGAGGGGGGGGGCTGGCAGCCTGCCGGCCCCATAGACATTCATTATTCTCGGCGCATATACGTCAAGAATAAATGACACGTCACTTCTCTCCCTGCTCGCCGCATTTCGTGAGCGGGGAGAGGAGACGTAATCCATAGTTCTCTATGAGAACTGTGTATTACCGTAATGACTGGGACGGATTTCAGCCCATAATTCGCGCAAATTTCGGGCTGATATAAGTCCCAGAATAAGCCGTGTGAACATAGCCTTATTCGGAAGACCATTTAATGAAATGATACAACCCCTTTAAGTCTGTGTTATTTACTTTGGATAGCGAAGTTTAATTTTCAGCTAAGGTTTATGTTCCCTGACCCTTTGAATGATGTTCCTTGTATAAATTTTACACCTAGCCACTGTTTTATGTGTCTATTGGGTTGTGAGCTACGCTTTATTAAAAGACCTTGGAAGATTTATGATACATTTGTAAGAGAGCTGGTATTCTTTGTATCAGATCGTGGGCTGGAAGTTGTTGTAATCTTTGTTATTCTGCATACTTTAGTTTCTATGGCATTTATTTATTCATGTAGTTAATCAGAAGGTTATCGTGTTTTAACAGGAAATGAATATGACCTATCAGCTAGATAGCAATAAGGCATTGTATGCTAGCCAAATGATTGCAACGGCTTGTACTGAGCTAAAGCTAAAATATATTCAATGCAGCACACATACATCTATAGTGGATAATATTCTATGCATAAAAGGAACTGTGCACTCGATATTACCATATATACTCAAGTATAAGCCGAGTTTTTCAGAACAAAAAATGTGCTGAAAAAGCCTTCCTCGGCTTATACTCGAGTCACTGTCACCGTTCGGGCGCTGCCATGGCCCGGGTGCTGGCGGCGATCTCTTCAGCTGTATGTGACTTCTCTGTGAATGCATACAGCTGACACTCGAGTCACCCGCTGGCGTCCAGGCGCTGCCTATGGGGACATCAAGCTGCCTATACCTGCCTATGGAGGACATTAAACTGCCTATACCGGCCTACGGGGGACATTAAACTGCCTATGGGGGACATAAAACTGCTTATACCTGCCTGGGGGACATTAAGCTGCCTATACCTGCCTATGGGGGGGAGGGCATTAAACTGCTTTTGCCTCCCTATGTAATTTTATTGGTATCCATTTTTATTTTTGTAATTCACCAGTAGCCGCTGCATTTTCCACCCTAGGCTTATTCTGAGTCAATAAAATTTTTCCCATTTTTTTCAGCAAAATTAGGTCCCTCGGCTTATATTCGGGTCGGCTTATACTCGAGTATATACGGTAATTGGTGCAGGTGGAAAAGGGTATAGCAATCTGTGAAATAGTGTGTATGCATATATGTATGTATGTCTGCTCTCTCTCCAAACTTATGTTACAAAATTCTTAATATCTTTCACCAACCCTGAATAATGCCCAAGGTGCCTTCAGGATCCACACCCCATCATACCCCCAGAGCACGCACACTTTTTACCCATGTGAAGCTGGCCAGCATTGTTTGGTAGAAGAAGTGGCAACCTTATGTGGGGAGGATGTGATGTTAGCTAGCTTTCCGGGGTCATAGATATGATCTTCTCTAGGATATATACTTACAATCTACCTATAGAGCGATCAGGAAAGCTCAGTGATGTCACATCCCCCCCCAGCTGTTGTCACTCAGCTTTGCTATGTTTCCGAATATATCTATAGCATAATTCATGCTACCGTCCGATCAGGGCCATCTTAACAATGGGCAATGTACTGGGCCCTACCCAAGCACATGATGATATCACAACAGGCCATGCCCCTAACCACGCACAAGTATTATATCACGTCAAGTCACACCAGCTGTCTCCCTGTTCCCTTGACGAACAGCGGGATCCACTTGATATAGGCTGCTTTAAGCCTGAGGCCTGCAAGACCTCATGGGAGCGCCTGACGCAGGCCTCAGGCTTAAAGCAGCCTGCAGCCTCCAAGACTAATTGGTGGGTAGGGAAACTATGGCTGCCTGCTCTCCCATGGTTTCTGTTTGCGCATTCTGAGAATAAACACATTTTTAAATAAGCAGCACCAACCTGGGGATCAGGAACACGCACCCTTGTTTCCTGGGACAAACTTCTGACCACCTGGGGCCCCTGAGCAACTACCTGCAGTGCCCAATTGATAAGGCAGCCTGGTGTCAGATCCCTACCTTGTATCCCAACATACATTCAGGAACATAAGAAAGCTCTGTTCCCTCTTTATTTGCATATATATGTACACATACAGTGAAGAAAATTATTTGATCCCTTGCTGATTGTGGAAGTTTTCCCACTTACAAAGACATGAACAGTCTATAATTTTAAGGGTAGGTTAATTTTAACATTGAGAGATAGAATATCCTAAATAAAATCCAGAAAATCACATTGTATAAATTATATAAATTTATATTCATTTTGCTGAGAGAAATAAGTATTTGATCCTTCTGGCAAACAAGACTTAATACTTGGTGCCAAAGCTTTTGTTGGCAAGCGCAGCAGTTAGACGTTTTTTGTAGTTGATGATGAGGTTTATGCACATGTCAGGAGGAATTTTGGTCCAAACCTCTTTTCAACTCCCTTATGGAGGGAGCTTCAACTCCCGCCATAGGTTTTCTATGGGATTAAGGTCTGGAGACTGGCTAGGCCACTGCATGACCTTAATGTGCTTCTTTTTGGGCCACTCCTTTGTTGCCTTGGCTGTATGTTTTGGGTCATTGTCTTGCTGGAAAATCCAGCCACGACCCATTTTTAATGTCCTGGTGGAGGAAAGGAGGTTGTCACTCAGGATTTTATGGTACATGGCTCCATCCATTCTCCCAATGATGCAGTGAAGTAGTTCTGTGCCCTTAGCAGAGAAACACCACCAACACATAATGTTTCCCCCTCCATACTTGACCGTGGAGTCATAGGCAGCATTTCTCTTCCTTCAAACACGGCGAGTTGAGTTAATGCCATAGAGCTCAATTTTTGTCTCCTCTGACCACAGCACCTTCTCCCAATTACTCACAGAATCATCCAGGTATTCATTGGCAAACTTCAGATGGGTCTGCACATTGCCTTCTTGAGCAGGGGGACCTTGCGAGCACTGCAGGATTTTAAACCATTACAGCGCAATGTGTTCCAATTCTTCTCTTGGTGACTGTGGTCCCAGCTGCCTTGAGCTTATTAACAAGTTCCCCCCGTGTAGTTTTAGGCTGATCTCTCACCTTCTTCATGATCAAGAATACCCCATGAGGTGAGACTTTGCATGGTGCCCCAGATTGATATCAATTGAAAGTCATTTTGTATTTCTTCATTTTTCCTACTATTGCACCAATAGTTGTCTCCTTCTCACCCAGCGTCTTACTTATGGTTTTGTAGCCCATTCCAGCTTTGTGCAGGTCTATGATCTTGTCCCTGACATCCTTAGAAAGCTCTTTGGTCTTGCCCATGTTGTAGAGGTTAGAGTCTAACTGACTGAGTCTGTGGACAAGAGTCTTTTATAATGACAACTATTTAAGACAATTGTCTTTAATGCAGGTAATGAGTTGATTAGGAGCGTCTAACTGGTCTGTAGGAGCCAGAATTCTTAATGGTTGGTAGGGGATCAAATACTTATTTCTCTCAGCAAAATGCAATTAAGTTTATATAATTTATACCATGTGATTTTCTGGATTCTATTTTGCATATTCTATCTCTCAATGTTAAAATTAACCTACCCTTAAAATTATAGACTGTTCATGTCTTTGCCAGCGGGCAAACTTACACAATCGGCAAGGGATCAAATAATTATTTCCTTCACTCACACTAATTTTATATATATATACATAGATATATATATAGTATTTATATATATGTATATGTGTATATATATATATATATATATATATTTATATCTTACCTGGGAATGAGGATTAAAGGGGTTGTCTCACTACATCGATTCACCTTCCCTCAGTCCTGTTTTCTTGATTTAATTTTGAATTCAGGGGCATGTTTACTGGATTCTACTAAGCTGCAGTAGAAGCCAGGTCTGTAGCTATAGCAACCTGAGGAGCTGATGCAGCCCATACAAGAGGGGATATCTCAGAATAGGTAGAACACTTTTAACGGACACATGTTGCAAAGTGACTTGTTTTTGCAAGATCTTTAACATAAAAGCAGCAATCCTTGTAGTAAGACAACCCCTTTAACTCCTTAACGACCGCCCGCTGACTTTAGACGTCGGCTGGTGCTGGTCGTTCGTCTGCAGCAGGGCCGGACTGGGAATAAAAATCAGCCCTGGCACTAAGCCCCCAGCAGCCCACATACAATATCCGCTTACAAAATTTCCCTTGTTCTCGCACCTCGCCACTGTCTAAAATAAACTACACTATAAAGGTGCTTTCACACGGAGCCTTTTTGGTGCATTTTTTATGTGTTTTTGGTGCATTTTTTATGTTTTTTTTGTGCATTTTTTGTGTGTTTTTGGTGTTTTTTGTTGCAGAAACGCAGATTAGTTAATGCTGTATAATTCTGCACAAAAAAAAGCATCAAAAATGACCAAAACCGCTCTCTGTGTGAAAGCCTCCTACACACAAGTAAAAAAGAAACAGTGATGCAGAGAAACCCCTCATCCCAGAGTCAGGTGTGCACTTGCTTTACAATCAGGGACAAGCCCACACTGACACTACATAAGCACCAGCATAACCTACAACCCCACCAATCACATCACATGAATACAGTACTGATTCAACATAGAAGTAAAATTACCCGACAGCAGGGACTCACAGGAGACGTTCAGCGCTGATGGGAGTTGTTTCTCTTCTCCTTCTGGCCCAAACCTCCATGATGTCTTCCCTGATGAGTCGTTCCCTTCCATTTCTTTCTCCGTCCAGTACAGCATGCAATGTGTTCTTCTAGTGGTTACTACTGGTCCCCTGTAGAATTTACAACAAATACATCTTAGACTCCTCTCTCTTTTCCAGCACTTTCCTATCAATTCCCCAAACAGCGTATGTTACACCTTAAAAATTAGAAATTAAAAATGTCAGATAAGTGGCATGTTAATACCTAGACCCCCATTAGGTAGGTAGACAGGGCCTACCCGGTACTAGCCAGGTAGCAAGGGCTGCCCCAGTAGCTAGCCAGGAAGCTGGGGCTGCCCCGGTAATCAGCCAGGTAGCTGGGGCTGCCCCTGGTAATCAGCCAGGTAGCGGGGGCTGCCCCGGTAATCAGCCAGGTAGCTGGGCTGCCCCCCGGTAATCAGCAGGTAGCTAGGGCTGACCCGGTAATCACTCAAGTAGGGCCAGTAATTAGCCATGTAGGGCCAGTAATTAGCCATGTAGGGCCAGTAATTAGCCATGTAGGGCCAGTAATTAGCCAGGTAGGGCCAGTAATTAGCCAGCTAGGGCCAGTCATTAGCCAGCTTAGGGCGGCAGTGGCAGTAATTAGCCAGCTAGGGCAAATATGTAGGCAGGCAGGGCCAGTATGTAGTCAGGCAGGGCTAGTATATAGACAGGGCCACTTATAGGTAGGCAGGGCTGGTAAATAGGCAGACCGGAGGCAGAGGTATTAGGCAGAGGATGGGGCTGGTGTAATGACGAGGCAGACGTTTGAGAGGGCTGGGTGTCAGTAGTAGGCAGACGTGGGGGCTGGTGTATAGAGGCAGACGTGGTGGGGCTAGGGTGTATTGTGGCCGCCGTGGGGGCTGGTGTATAGAGGCAGCCGTGGGGGCTGGTGTATAGAGGCCGACGTGGGGGCTGGTGTATAGAGGCCGACGTGGGGGCTGGTGTTATAGGAGGCAGAGCGTGGGGGAGCTGGTGTATAGAGGCAGACGGGGGGCTGGTGTATAGAGGGCAGACGGGGGGCTGGTGTATAGAGGCAGACGGGGGGGTGGTGTATAGAGGCAGACGAGGGGGCTGGTAGTTTTAAAAAATAAATAAATAAAAACAATAACTTACCTGAAGTCTCTGCTTCTTCTTCTTCTGTCTTCCACGGAGGCCGCGGCAGCCGACTGCAGGGCCGCGGAGCGGTGCGCGCGCGATGACGTCATCACATCGCGCACCTGCCCCGCGGCCTGCTGGGAGCTGACAGACAGGATCAGTAGATCCCAGCTGTTCAGCCTCGGCCGCTGCTTGCAACCGCGCGGTGCAGGCGGCGGCCGTGAATGGCTGCACGGCTGGGTCAGTGACCCGACCGTGAGCTCGCGTGTGTGGCGAGGGGGGCCGTCGGCCCCCTGCCACAGGGGTTCCGGTCGCTGATGCGATCCATTGCCGGCCCTGTAGCGCGCCACAGGACCGGCGCCGGCATTCGGAGCCCGCGGGGGGGACACCGTCCTCCTCGGCGGGCGATCCGAGCCGGCCACTGCGGCCCGGACCCCAGTTGCCCGCCGGGCAAATGCCCGGTTTGCCCTATGGCCAGTCCGGGCCTGGTCTGTAGCGACGTCTTTAGACGTCGCTGCAGACTTTGGAGTTTGCGGCGCTGGGATCGAGGCTGTACTACACAGCCCTGATCCCAGAGCATCCCCTGCGAGCACCAGGGAGCGGAGGAAACCTCTGCAACCTGGTGCTTTAACCCTTGTTTTGCGGCAGTGCGTTACCGCAGCGCAATCAAAGGGTTTCCCTGCTCTGTGGGCGATCGGAACACCGGGACCCGACAGGCCAGGGGGAAGGGGCTGAAGTCAGCCCGGGGGGCCCAGGTAGCTCCCGAGCTGTCTGTGTATAAGCCGTGCCCGGGAGATTGTGGCTGTCCAGATCCCCTGCCGTATCAAAGTGACACAGATTAGAATGTTTAGCATTTAAAGAATTGCTAATACTTTCGAAGTGTAAAAAATTTAAAAAATAAAACAGTTCCTTATGGGGTTAAAAAAAAAAAAAGTAAAAAAATGTAAAAAAAAAAAAAATAAAAAAAAAGTTAAAATAAAAATAAATATTTAAATAAAAAAATTGTGCATACATTACAATAAAAAAAACCCCATACATTTAGGTATCCACCGACCGTAATAACCTGTAAAAATTTTTTAAATGTTTTTAAATGTGAAAAGGAATGTGTAAAAAACCGAAAAATAAGAAAAACGGCTGCAGTTATTTATTAATGGTGAACTTAAACTATTTCTCCATTAAAGTACAACTTGTCTCGAATTTAAAACGAGGCCTCATCCAACCGCCGTATTGAAAAAATAAAAAAGTTACAACTGTTGAAACGCAAGGAGGCAAAAACTAAAAAAAATGTTCTGGTCATTAACTACTTTTCAGGTGTTTGGGTTAAGGGGTTAAATCTCTGAACACCCAATCCTGTCCAAAAGTAGGCTTTTCTGGGGCATTCCAGGGTATATCAGAGGCTTCCCTGGACATATGGGAAGCTTTCTTGAGCATGAAGAGGGTTAAATATCCCAAACTTGACCAAAAGTAGGCCTTTCTGGGGCATCCCTGGGCATATTGGAGGCTTTCTTGCTCATGTCTGGGAATGATGTTTAAAATTCTGAAATGCTCAAACTTGTCTAAAGTAGACTTTTCTGGGTTTATGGGAGGCTTTCCTGGGCATGCCTGGAAATGAGGGTTATATCTCCAAAATAAGACTGTTTAAGTGGGTTTAAGTTGGTTTTCATGGGGTTGGACATATTTCGTCCTTGTCCCTGAGTATGGGGAGTATGCTGGGAGTTGTAGTTCCACAACCTCCCAAGGAAAATTTTAAATTTCTTACCCGGATGTGGGGGGTGTAGTTAATGCTTAAAGAGAAATGTGTCCATGTTTTTAATCTGTAGGTACCATTCATAGAAAGCAGATGTCTTGTCTGCAGCACAGAGCATGGATTTAGTATCCACCACCTGCACAAACAGTCATCAAGAACTACAGTAACGTCACAAAAATATGCAGGGTCAGACTACGCTGGCCCCACAGAAGAAAAGACAGACACCATGCTACTGAAATTCCAGTAGGAGATCAATTCACGATGAGAGAAGAGTCATTACCAGGCTGTGAAATGCGCTGTGCGAGGGATTAGGGCTGATATTAGCTCCTGCTCCTGTCAGTGACATCACTCTGCATTGCACGTTTGTGTAATTGCGCACAATTATCACTGGTAACAAGAGTAATGACTACAAGGATAACTTGCTCCATGAAACACATGTTATAGCAGGATATCAGTTCAAGTCCTTGAATGGAAACTGCCAGTTAGGGTTCAAGGAACTGGGATTTGGAGGCTGCCGGGGCTGGATCTGAAATTCCAAGGGTCTTATTCACAGGGTGGGGTTGGTCATTTATGATGCACACTCAAAATATGTTAAAAGGTTTGTCCACTAAAAAAAATTATGACATTGTGGGCGAAAAAAAGAAAAAAAGTGATAGCTACCTACCTATCCCCCACGGCTGCGGCTCTGGAGCTCGCCGGCAATCTGCTCCTATTCACTTCCAGGCAGGGCTGCCATCAGTCATCTATTAACTGTTTCAGGGCCCCATACAGCCAAATCAAATGGGGCCCTCACCCATTACTAGTTCCTAATTTTTTAAGATATCAGTGGGTCCCTTTTTGATTAGGACCCCTGACAGGAGTACTGCCCTACTGGCACCCCTGCTTCCAGGTTCTCGTCCTGGCCTTGTGGTCCATTCACCAATAACGGCAAAAATTGTAAAGAACATTGGGTTCAAAAATACCTATCATAGAAACAACCATGCCCAATTAAAAAAATTACATTTATTAGATATACATTAAAAATTCTCTAATTACCCCACTAAACACGTACAACTTAGTGATGGTTGTCAAAGGGCAAAAAAAAAAGGTGAAAAACACAGTTTGATGATACAAATAACTAGGGCACCACTGAGATGTAAAAAGAGGTGAAAAAAACTTAGTTTGATGATACAGTTTAATACAGATCTTTAGGGCAACACTGAGATGTAGACGAAATACATTCCAAAATCTAACCTATATTAACCCTAAATATTCTGCCTCAAAAGTGGGGAAATCGCCCCTATAAGGGCGGCTCTGCCTGGAAACCTAAACCTTAACCGACAACCTAACACTAGAAAAATTAAGAACAATCTGTGTCCAAAACACCCGACCCCTAAAAATAAGGGTTCTTCAGGGGACAAAAGGACACATACATGTATATATCCTAATAATGGTAATAAATGGGGATACAGGATAAAGTGTCTGGCACCAAGGATGTACAATGTAATGCAAGTGTCTGGACAAGAAACCAAAAGTTAAAGAGAACCTGTCACAGGTGATGCCCCCCTTGCTGAGGACAGCACAAGCTAGTGTCAGACCTGCTGTTCCCATCGCTGTGTCCCTTATTCAGTAAGATGCTGGAGTTTTTCGTGTATTTAATGCTCAAAAATGCAGTTTTCAGCCAGAAAAGAGTCATTCAGAGAGTCGGTTTTTTTTTCAAGCCCCGCCCACCTGAGGCTAGCCCCGCCCACCTCAACTGATAAACCTATTACTTTGAATAGGTAGAAACACGTGAATAACTGCCGGTGGGCGGGGCTAGCCTTTGATGGGCGGGGTTAACACCTGCTCACGAATAAGATTTGAGGGGTAAATGCTCTAAAACTGCTGCATCTTACAGAATAAGGGACAAAGCACTGGAAACAGCAGGTCTGACACTATCTTGTGTTGCCCTCAGCAAGGGAGGCGTAACCTATGTGACAGGTTCCCTTTAAAGAGAAGCAGATTGCTGGCGAGCTCTAGAATAGCAGCAGTGGGGGACAGGTAGGTATCAGGTTTTTTCTCTTTTTGCCCACCGTGGCCCCAATGTAAGTAGTCTTTTTTTGTTTTGTTTTGTGGACAACCCTTTTAAACACTCTTTGTAAATTACTTCAGTATATTAAAGTAGACTCTAGTAGCATCTAACCTAAAAAGAATTGGCGACACTGCAAATAGTCTTCAAAAAATCCCTCTGTTTTGTGCATACAGCTCCTAGGCACACCTATGCATCTTCATGGTTACGAACTACCAGAAAGTCCGGTGTGTAGTCCGATTCTACAGTCACTTGTTAACTACACTCCTTTGGCATCTTGCTAACCCACACACAGTAGCAGTGTAGCCAGACGGAGCGGAGTAACGTATCACTGCAGAATCTGGCTATACACAGGCTTTGTTTTTCTCTAGATTATTGATATTGGTATTTTATTGGGTTTTCTCACCAGGCTGTTTCACAGAATCGCAAGCAGCTTCAGACTCACACTTCCTGGTCAGACTGTGGGCACTTCTACAGCAGTGATTTGGCATATCAGTTCTGCTAGAAGACTGGAGATGAGATTCAGCGGGGAGTGACTCATCATGGTCAGATAGCAGCTTGGAGCAATCGGAGATGAGAGAGGTGGTCGGTAGCCTAGAGAAACTTGTGTACACTAGCAGTTGATAAAATCTCCTGAGCACAGCAACATCAAAAAAGCAATGTATTTGGTAAAAGTCTTAATGTAACTTTTCCTACATGTCAAAAGTCAATCACTGTGGTGACAAAAACCCCTTTAATGGTGTCACTACTCTGTTATAGATGCATTGGGGCACTATGAAACATTGCAAATTTTATTACCCTTTAATTCAGACCTGGGCAAGTACGCGCCCGGGCCGCGCTCGGCCTCCAGCTCTGTGATGCGGCCCGCCGCGCGCACCGGTGATAGTAGGGCGGCCCGCCGCGGCCGGGTATTGCTGAGAGGCCGCCGCGGCCGGGTATTGCTGAGAGGCCTCCGCGGCCGGGTATTGCTGAGAGGCCTCCGCGGCCGGGTATTGCTGAGAGGCGCCGCAGGTAGCGGATTGCGGGCCGCCGGCGGGTATTGTGATGGCCGCCGCGGCCGGGTATTGCTGGGGCGCCGCGGGCCGTCAGCGCTATTACTGGGAATTAGGCAGCGACGCGAGTGAACTCCGCTCACCGCGCCGCTGCCCGTCCTGGGCTCACACAGTAATAACTCTGTGCGGGCCATGAGCTGAACGGAGAGCTCCCCCTGGGGCATGCGTCATACGCGCACCGGAAGCCCGGACGAAGGAGAGCCGGCTCGGCCGGAGGTCAGTAACGCCAAGGGAGTTTGGTGTTATTGTATCTAATAACCCTGGGGAGGGGGGGGTTTGGGTTTTATGGGAAGCCCTGTCTATAACCTGCCTGGTGGATGCCCTATCTATTACCTGCCTGTGGATAGCCCTATATACCTGCCTGTGGGAGACCCTACTATATACCTGCCTTGTGGGAAACCCTACTATATACCTGCTGTGGGAAGCCCTTTCTATATACCTGCCTTGAAGCTTTGTCTATATACCTGCCTTGGGAAGCCCTGTCTATATACTGCCTGTGGAAGCCCTGTTTTAATACCTGCCTGTGGAAGCTTAGTCTATATACCTGCCTGTGGGAAGCCTATATTTTAACCTGCTGTGGTAGCCTGTCCTATTATACCTGCCTGGGGAAGCCTGTCTATATCCTGCCTGTGGGAAGCCCTATCTATATACTGCCTGTGGAAGCCCTTGAGTACCTGCTTGGGAAGCCCTGTCCTATACTGCCTGTGGAAGCTTTGTCTTATACCTGCCTGTGGAATGAACCTGTCTTAAACCTGCCTGTGGGAATGCCTGTCTATCATACCTGCCTGTGGAAAGCCCTGTACTATATATCCTGCCTGTGGATACCTGTTCTTATATACCTGCTGTGGATAGCCCTTTATATTACTGCCTGATGGATAGCCCTGTCGTATATACCTGCCTGTGGGGAAGCCCATCTATATACCTGCCTGTGGGAAGCCTATTCTTTCCTGTACGTGAGCCTTTTATATACTGCCTGGAATCCCCAATATAACCGCCGGGAAAATTTTCTATTACTGCCTTGGAATGCCTTTATACTGCTGGACATGCCCTGTCTATTTACCTGCCTGGGATGAATTCCCCTTGGTCTAATATACCTGCCTTGACCCTTCATATAAGCTGTGCCTGGGATGAAGCCTGTTATTACCGCCTGTGGAAAGCCTGCTATAACTTAAGCCTGTATATACTGCCTCGTGGACAGCTCTAATTACTGCCTGTGAAAGCATACCTTTGATGAAATACCTACTTAACGACCTGCCTTTGACCGAACTAGCTAATACCTTGCTTTGGAGCTTTATTTTTTCCTGCTGTATATTGGTTACTATATATGCTTAAGATGCCCAAAAAATACCTCCTGTTTTGGTAGCTTAAAAATACCTGCCTTGAGGGGTGCTATACTATTTAACCTGCTTGAGGAGCTTATATCTATATACTGACTTGGGGACTTACTATAAACCTGCTTGGGGTGCTTAAGTAATCCCATTTCTGGCGAGGGGACTTACCTATCTTATCTCCTGCTGGGGGATTCCATCCCAAACCTGATGGGAGCTGTTACCTATCTTTCCTGCCCTGTGGGAGCCGTACCATCGTTCCTGCCTGAGGGAGGCAGGAACCATAATATAACTGCGTGGGGGTCTAAATACCTGCCTGTGGGGAGCTGGTCTATCTATATACCTGCCTAGGGAGTGTATCTATTTTACCTTTTCCCGGTTATCTTTATATTTTATATACCACTGACTGAGGGGAGTTATATACTGCCAGACTGAGGGTCATACATTTTACATACCTACCGTACTGAGGAGAGTTGTAATACCTGCCTACTGTGACCATGATAAGGGAGGGATATAATACATCCCCCCGTAATTTCCCCCCAAAAAAAATCACCCAAAAAACGATTTTTCCCCCCGTTTACCTATGTTTTTATTAGTCCGGCCCTCCAAATGCATCGCACTTTTTCATGCGGCCCGATGGGAAAATTAATTGCCCACCCCTGCTTTAATTGGTCATCTAAAATAACTTGCTTCACCCCCTTCACACAAACTGTGCTGTGAAGGGGCGAATGAAAGTCTTGCACACTGAGCCCGCGCTATGCCCAGCGGGTGCCAGTTGTTAATTACAGCCAATATCTGCCATCAGGGTCAGCGATAAGGCTGTTGCCTTTAATTGCAAATAAAGGGGAATATGTCCTGACCCACATTGCGAACGACCCCCCCCCCCTCAAAAAAAAAAAAGCTGTGCAATTCACAATTGCTTTCCACAAAGAATTTTTTTGGTTTTTTAGACATTTTATGGGGCCATATGGATCATTAAAAAGTACATCTTGTCCTGCAAAAAAACAAGCCTTCATCAAGCTATTTTGGTGGAAACATTAAAAAGTTATGGCTCTTAGGCTATGTTCACACGGCTTAAAATTGGACTTATTGCAGTCTGTAATTACGTGCCGAAACCCCCCAAATTTCATTGGAATCCTCCCCCGTCATTAGGTAATGCACAGTTCCATAGAAACTATAGATTACGTCTCCTCTCCCTGCTCGGCGAATCCGCCGCGGGGGGAGATAAGTGACATGTGAATTACCAGCGGCGTATACCGCCCCCGCCCCGCCCCCGTCCACACGCCGTGTGAACCCAGCCGTAGAAGGCAGGGAGGAAAAAAATACAAGATGATAAAATTAAAATAGGCTGGTCGGTCCTGGAAGGGTTAACGGGGTTATGCAGAGAGTCAGGAGTTACTGATTTATTTCCACTTAATCTTATTTGTACTCACCTTTCACTCAGGTGGCAATTTAAGCATAAATCACACCACAACAGTCCAGACCTCCCAGAAATATCCGCTGCCACCACCTTTCTCGTTCATCAAAAGAAAAGAAATTGAAGGGAAGGCCTCCCATACCCACAAAACCCACTTACCGGCACTAACGCACTGCTCTCCAGCAGTCACAGGGCTAAAACACTTTGATCAAGGCTGTGGATTCTGAGAGCATACAAGGACTAACGTATTAAAGTTTTAAGTTTTAATAGAAACAAGATAAGGTGCTTATATACAGTACAGAAAGAAATATACAATAATGTGACCTACAAACATGTCCTAAAATAAAAGGAGAACATCTCAGAAAATACCTAACGCTTACACTCTTCACCGTTCCTGGGAACAAGGAAAGAAAAATGGATCTCGGTTCCGCTGACGGCTGAGCTCCAACACTGTGAACGCAGTTTCCCACTTGGAAACATATTTTAAAACCTGCATCATGGAGTGGCGGTATACAAAACTGCAGCTGCTCTGAAATATAATATATACAGTATATATAACATTCTTTCATAATACAATCGGACATGACAACAGAAAGCTATGGACCCAAGTGTAAGTCAGTAGGGGCCATTGGATGCTGTTAGGCTAGGTCTTCAATGCGCATATTTTCGGTCATTTTTTTCAGCGTTTTTCATTTTCTGAAACTGCTTAAAATGCGACTAAAAAAAAGATTCCATAGACTTTAAAGGGAAGCTGTCACATAGGAGATGCCCCCCTTGCTGAGGGCAGCACAAGCTAGTGACAGACCTGCTGTTTCCAGCGCTGTGTCCCCTATTCTGTAGTTTCAGAGTATTTAATGCTCAAATCTGCAGTTTTCAGCCAGAAAAGTCATTCAAAGGGTCAGTTTTTTCATGCCCCGCCCACCTGAGGCTAGCCACTCCCACATCAACTAATAAACCTATTACTTTGAAAAGGTAGAAACGTGAATATCTGCCAGGTGGGCGGGGCTAGCATTTGGTGGGCGGGACTAACACCTGCTCATAAATAAGATTTGAGGGGTAAATGCTCTAAAACTGCTGCATCTTACAGAATAGGGGGCACAGCACTGGAAACAGCAGGTCTGACACTAGCTTGTGCTGCCCTCAGCAAGGGTGGCATAATCTATGTGACAGGTTCTCTTTAACAGTAAAAACGTTCTGTAGTCTCCACTTTTTTCTGCTCCCAGTCGTTTTTTTTTTTAAACATGTTGTAAAAAACGCCAGAGCAGGGCAGAAAATTTACTATTTACTAAGTCTAAGTGGATGTTTTTTGCATTTTTTGGCATTTTCTGCAGAAATCCACAGCAATTAATGCTGTGCATTTATGCAAAGAACACGCGCCAAAAAATGTAAAATGTGCTAAAAAAAACGGTCAGTTTTGGACATGCACTGGACAAAAAACTCAGTTTAATGAACCATTTTAGGATTTGGTTTTCAGTGACTTTTTTGTCCAATGCCGTGTAGATTTAGCCTTAGTGTTCGTTGTTTTTAACAGCTCCACCACTGCTGTTATGGCTTCTGTTTTTTATGGATACCATGGTGGTCAGGCTTGGACTGGTCCACAGGGGAGTAAGGGAAACCTTCTGTGGAACCTTGGGCTGCTTTTCTGGACAAAAGACAAGGAAAAATAGGCAGAAAGCAAGAGACAGAGTGAAGAGCCATGTGCAATAGCTGTAGGGTGGGTCCCAAGAACTAAATTCACTGGTGGGTCCCAGGCACCCCAGTCTGACACTGGGGTAGTATGAACAGAGCCTTACGAGGACATTGCCATTATTAGTGTCATGTAAAATAACACCAGCTACAGAACTCACCCCAATTACAGTGCCCATGAAAAAGCACCAATAGAGCAGGCCTGTACAACTTTATAGGAGGTGAGAGCTAAAAACCGCCCAGAAATGCCCCTGGACCACCTGGGAATGTCCACCATCCTCGGAAAACCTCAGAACTGCCATTTTGGGTAGGGTTTGCACAAGCCGCCGCCTCTTTGTGGTGTGGTTTGCAGGTCACTAGAAATCCTTTAGTGGGCCACAAGCGGCTCGCTTGCCATATGTTGTCCAGGCCTGCTATAGAGTATTACCACTTATTTTGTTCTCTATAGTGAATGGAACAACTTGTCATTGGAGAAATGACTCATCGATCATATACTGCAGAGTACAAAATTTTCTTTATGACCAGCCCAGCATATATTAAAGCATAGACCTGCTCCACGGTGCTGCATGCTGTGCATAAACTGCTGCTATCTAGGCAGAGTCTGACTCATTTAGTATTAGGTTCTTAACAAAGGGCATAAATCCAAAAAATCCCAATTGTAAAAGTATGAGGAATATACCCTTAAAGACTAATCACAACCACATAGAACAATTCCTCTAAAATCTAACTTTTATTTAGTACCACTAAAAAAACAAATATGAATATAGGAAGGAAAAAATACTTAAACGGAGGTAACACCTACAAAAAATAGGGAGTGCCTATCCTATCCCTATCAGGGCACCTATTGCTGTCCCTCAGCAGAGAAAACGCCCCGAAAAGGGCGACCCTTCAGTTCTGACCTCTATTTGTCCCTAGCAGTCCCCCTATATACTATTAATGAAGAAATCAAAATAAGGGGAACAGGACCATAAGCAAGTAAGTGTAATTAGCCAATAAATGCTATATAATAATTATTATATAGCATATTATATAGCATTTATTGACTAATTACACTTACTTGCTTATGGTCCTGTTTCAAAAAGACAAAAGCAGCTTTCATTCATGCTTCCTGTCTCTTCTTGTGTAGACTGTGGGTGGTTCTATAGCAGTGATTAGCCTATTAGCTTTGTATTCACAGCGTTTTTTGACATGAGAGCAGGAGATCTTATCTACAGGGCAAAGAGCTTGAGAGCTCAAAGCAAACAATCTAAAGTAATTAGTCAACTTTGTTAGAGATCACACTCTGTTCTCAAGTTGCTAGCAATTGTGTGACGACCTGTGGTAATGTCACTCCCTTTTCTCAGGTAAGTAAAAGAGCAAGTAGAGAAGAGGAGGGCAGGTTGGTAACCAAAGAAACCTGTGTGCTCTCAGAGCAGATAAAATATCTCTTATATCCTCAACAGAGCAAAATAAACCAAGCAATTTATTTGGCAAAAGTCTTAGTTTAGTCTTCTCTACACGTTGAAATCGAATCTTTGTAGTGAGACAACCCCTTTAAGCTTGGCTGTTGATGTAAGTATAGTATTAAATACAGTATAAACTGGAATTCAGAATTGTGGTAGAGACGTCTGTTGCAGCACAATACTCAAAATCTGCACCTTTTGCAAGATGCACACTGTAAAACATAGCAGCAGATTTCTCCACGTTTTTGGTGCAGATTAGCCCTGTTTATGTGGCTTGTTTAGGTTTTGGCTATTTGATGCAGAGTCTAAACTTCGTTAAATGTTTTCCAAGTCACTAGTAACCTTTGTCCATGCAGCTTATCATGCTAGCCAACATCTGACTATTGTAGCAGCCATTGCACTTAGTGGTTTTCTCAACATGCAGTTTCACAGCCAGCTGCAGAATCACATATGCTGTTCAGGCTGTGGGCAGGTCTATAGCAGTGATTGGCACATCAGCTCTGCTATTCATATCTATTCCTGTTACACTTTATAAATCCCTTGCACTCATGTCAGTGTATTACACAGGCTGAAAAGCTCAAAAGAGTGTTTACTTAGCTAAATGGGTAGCTTTCCAAAACCGTAGCTAGAGATAAGACTCTGCAGGAGGTGACTCATCATGGAAGGACTGAGTGACTGATGGCAGCTTGGAGCAATGAGAGATAAGAGAGAGCAGGGAGAGGTGTGGAGAGATGGTCGGTAACCAGAGAAACTTATGTACTCTAAGAGGAGAAAAAATCTTCTTTATCTTCTGACCAATGAAAAATCAACAAAGCTCTCTCTTATCTCCCAATCGGCTCACTTGTTGGATCTCACTGGTATAATCAGCCACTTAGATATAATCATCTATATGATAATTAATATATATTATTTAATTCCCCCAGAATTGGGTCCACTGTTGGTTCCCCGGAATCGGCTCCACTGGTGGGCCCCATACACTCCAGCCCGACTCTAGGAAAGAGGAAGCAGTCGGGCATTTTTGGCAATGACTTATCCCCCATAAGAACAAAACATTTGATAAGTTGAACTCTAACAACCCGATCCTCCTTTCTCTGATATTTGCCATAGCTTGGGACACCACTTACACATTAGATAGTTGGCCGATCCTGCTGCTGTTCGGATACTTCTGAAAATGCATAGATCTGCATCAGAGTGGTATGCATATTTTTTTTTTTTTTAAATGAATGTCTATTAGCGAGGTGTAGGTGTGCATTGCCTTTAATACATAGAGACCTTTATAAACTGTATAATAGTAGGTAAATGGTTGTCTCTCTATAAATAGTGAATGATTACAATAATAGTCATTGAAAAGCAATTACAATACAGCCAGCCAGCAGGACAGGCAATAAAGCACATCCTTAAAAGAATTGATTAGTTCTTTTTTCTTGCCAAAAACCTTTGGGTTCTTTCCAGTAATTAGCCGATGCGAGTGCACTTTAACATATCTATGTTTGTTCTTAGCAACGAACCAGGACAAAATTACATGGGAAAAAAACTTCTACATTACACCAGGTGCCTTGCTGCATTGTTCGTGTCTCGAGCAGCACTGCCCAGCTGTGCAAGCCATTGATCAATACACAGTGTGCAGAATGGGACCAAATCATGTATTCTTATAGGTATAAAATACCTCTCAACAGGATAAAATGTACACAGAGCACTGGCCGAGCCTTTCATGCTTCTCTTTTCATGTATCATTTTCTTAATTATAGTCGTTATAAGGCAAAATGCTAATTTGGGTATTTTGTTCCATGGTCCTGGGAGCCAATGTTCAAGTGGCTCTATTTAGGAGCAGATGTAATAATACTGCCACGTGGACAAGCTGCTCCTAGAGCTTGTAGGAGATAAGAAAAACATGGCTGCTTACATCCAGAAACAGTGCCACTCTTATCTGTGGGTTGTGTGTGGTATAGCAGCTCTGAACCTTTTAAGTGAATGCTGCTATACCAGACATAGCCTGTGTACAAAATGGGGGAAAACAGAGTCCCTTCTCCCCCTCCAAAAAAAGTCAAGTCACATTATTATGACCCCTAGAAAATATTCAGAGCAATGCTGTGTGCAGTACGGACAGCAGCTAGACGGGCTGGGAGTGACTCCATAAGTTCCTGGTAGGTTGTTAAAGGTATCTGGAGCACTGATCCACAGCTGCTCGAGGAGCATAGAGCAACACCCATCAGGGCCACCTGGGAGGGCTAGAGCCAACACCACCATCCAGGTGGCCCCAAGTGTGGAGGGCATAGTCCAACACCACATCGGGCTGGCGCTGTAAAATCTGCCTCCAAAAACTGAATTATCATATAAATTCCTGCTATGCCAACGTGATTTTTTTTTTTTTTTTTTGTATCCTGCCATATTACAAGGATTTCTGGACAATCAGGTGCTGGATTACTGGAATGTAACTCCAGGGATCGTGCCAGACAGCTCTTATCTAAAGAAGGAAAATGACACATCTAAATAAAGCAGGAAGTCATGGGTGATGGAGGCTATCTTCATCAGGCCAGTCTGGTGGTCATGGCCACCCATCCTTGAAGTGCCATTGTGTGTAAAGTATTTCCAATGAGGATCAGTTGGTCCAAGTGATTTTTTTTTTTGATCCTCACATTTTCACAGAAATCGACTGCTGCAATATCTCTTGTGGGTCAACACACAGTTGCAACAGCAGCTATTTGAGATATTCAATGTGTCATCCCTGGTCCTGAACTCGGAGCTGAAGGCGATGGACACATCGTTATGCACAGGCAGGGGAGACTTTCTGTTGTTGATGGACTTTTGAAACTCAAGATTTTCAGATTGTCAGATTTTGAACACAATTCTGCTTTACTAGCTACTGCCAAACTTCCCATGGGAAAACACTTGACCTTTTAAAGGGTGTTTGCCGACGAAGTAAATTGACGTGGATAGTTTTAAGATTAATTATATAAACATTTTCAACATTCATCATTATTAAAAATTTGGACCAATTTTTTTTAGATCTGCTCCTTTGTGAGCCATTGTTACAGCTGTCTCCAGGGAATATGACCAGGGTCTGAATGTGCTCAGTCCTGATCACACATGCTCAGACATCACCTCTCCTCTCAGGCAGCTACTGAGTGTTCAACCCCGGGTGCTGTCATTCTACTCCCGTCCTCTTTTCTCCTTAGTAATTAGTCAAACAGTGCAAATAAATAAAAAAGAAACCTCAATGATAAAGAGAAAAAAAAACACAGGTTTGGTTCCTGCAGGGATTTGAACCAAGGACCCTTGTGTCTGGAGGCATAAGTTTTAACTCTGAGCTACAATATAGCTACTTACAGTTTTACACATAAACAGCCCTTTTCCTGATAGAAAGAGGAAAGGCCTGGTGATGTCATCCTGCAGGGTCACTGATAGGCAATTCAAACAAATCACAAAAGGGCCCCTTCTGAGCACACAGAGCTGAAGAGTGGATGCAGGAGGTATGAAATGAGATTGTGGCAAAACCCCTTTAAGTTTTTCCAATGGGACGGTTGTCATGTAGTATATGAAGATCAGAATTTTCACAGAAGTTGATTGCCGCAATCAGATCTGCAATGTCTCTTGTGGGTCAACACAGAAAGTTGCAACAACAGCTATTTGAGGGGTTCAATATGTCGTCCCTAGTGCTGAACTCGGAGCTGAAGGCGCTGGATC
The DNA here is from genome assembly GCA_025379985.1 of Phyllomedusa bahiana. Lineage (NCBI taxonomy): Eukaryota > Metazoa > Chordata > Amphibia > Anura > Hylidae > Phyllomedusa > Phyllomedusa bahiana. The sequence continues at coordinate 135,657 of JAODAL010000636.1, read as the reverse complement.
CAATCGTTATGCACCAGCATGAGACTTTCTGTGTTGATGACTTTTGAACCTCAAGAGAGATTGCAGATTTCTGACACAATTCTGCTCTTTGCTATGCTACATGACCACCTTCCCATGGGAAAAATTAGACCCTGATCCTAAATGGCGGTTTTCAAGATGGCGGGTATGTGCTATACAAAGCCAAAAAGATGGACCCCCTCCTTCATTACCTCCTGCTGTGTTCAGATATGTCCCTTTCCTGTCCGTTTCTGAAATAAGACTGTCCTGGGACTCTTGACGCCCCCTGTATTTTGTGTTGCCATTTATCCTGAGTGCAGGGATTAAGCCAAATGCTTGTAATTAAAATGTATAATGAATCAACTTTCCTGATGTGAGATGAATCTTTAAAGGCCAAAATTCTGAAAGATTTCCTGTTCTCTTCACACAGGTGTACAGTGGGGGAAGCATTCCGCAGCGAGTGCCAGATATTGAGCAGTCATCTTGCAGAACTGAGGACCACTACGGATAACAAGCTGGTACAGATCACCCCTCCCGCGCTGCCGCTCCCTTTTGTTCTTATTGCGCCCAGCCGCGTGTAATGATTGGACTTTTAATTAAACAGCGCTGGGTTAGCCGCTTATGTTGTAGCTTAAAGAGAAGAGCCTGGTAATGGAATTTAAAGGAAGTGTATCAAGTTCTGAGATAAATCATAGTATGGGGCATTTCTTCTGAGCGTGAGGAAAGGTCAGTAACGATTAGCGATCACCTAACCTTTTTTACAAGTGTAAAGGCATATTCTGAGGAATTTCTCATGTCAGGTTCAAAATGCTCGCGCCCTTTATGGACCCTCTTTTAGGCTGAGTCTACACGGCAAGTGTCAAAATGCTGTCCAAAATCAGACGGCATTTTGACACTCGCAGGACCGCGGTTTTTGGCACGGATTTGCCATCAGCCCTATACATTCAATGTACGGGGCCGACGGCAAATCCAAGCAGAATCCAGTGGAATGTACAACATGTTGCATATTACACCGGATTTTAAACCCGACGGTACCAAAAATCTGTGCTGTATGGAATCCAACAAGGATTTTTCGTTGCTGTCTATGCAGCATAGTGTACCATCATATTTTTGTCGAATTCAAAATACTGAATCCGCCGAAAATCTGACGGTAAAGCTCTGCTGTGTAGACCTAGTCTTAAAGCAATTACTTATAACTCATTTGAAGATCAGCACTTGCTCCTATATCGTAATAATATAACTAGTATAATACTGCCCCTATGCACAAGAATATAACTACTATAATAATGCCTCCTATGTACAAGAATATAACTACTATAATACTGCTCCTATGTATCAAATATATAATACATATAATACTGACCCCTATTTACAAGAATATAACTACTATAATAATGCCTCCAAAGTACAAGAATATAAATACTATAATACTGCCTGCTATGTACAAGAATATAACTACTATAAAACTGTATTCTGTGTACAAGATATTAAACCCTACATATAAAACTAATGCTCCTATGTACAAGAATATAACTGCTATAATACTGCCTCCTATGTACAAGAATAGTAGAAACAATTACTGTGGAAAAAGAGACAATTAATAGTGGCCAGGTTGCCCAGTGTCATCTTTTCTTTATTTTATTCTGATTTTTACTTATAAGTCTGAGCGCTGCTTCTAAATCTGCTTATCGGGTATCGTGCCTCACACTTTGTGAAACAAATACCCGACTTGTCTATGTACAAGAATATAACTACTATAATACTGCCCCCTATGTACAAGAATATAACTACTATAATACTGCTCCTATGTACAATAATATAACTACTATAATACTACCCTCTGTATACAAGAATATAACTACTATATATACTGCTCCTATGTACAAGAATATAACTTACTATAAACACTGCCCCCTATGTACAAGAATATACTACTATAATACTGCCCTCCTATGTACAAGAAAAATATATATCTTACTATAACTACTGCCCCCTATGTACAAGAATATAACTACTATAATACTGCCTCCTATGTACAAGAATATAACTACTATAATACTACCCCCTATGTACAGGATATATAAAACATACTAATAATACTGCTCCTAGTGTTTACAAAGCAAACTATAACTACTATAATACTGCCTCCTATGTACAAGAATATAACTACTATAATACTCGGCCATTCCTATGTACAAGAATATAACTACTATAATACTGCCTCCTATCTACAAGAATATACACTACTATAAATTAACTACCCCCTATGTACAAGAAATATTAACTTACTATAATACTAGTACCCCTATGTACAAGAATATAACTACTATAATACTACCCCCTATGTACAAGAATATAACTACTATAATACTGCCCCCTATGATACAAAATGTCTAGTAAAATATACTACTATAATACTGCTCCTATGTACAAGAATATAACTACTATAATTACTGTCCCCCTTAAACAAATATGTCATGTAATATAAACTACTATAATACTACCCCCTTGTACAAGAATATAACTACTATAATACTGCCCCTATGTACATAATAATATACACTACATATAATAACTGCTCCTATGTACAAGAATATAACTACTATAGTACTGCCCCCTATGTACAGGAATATAACTACTATAATACTGCCTCCTATGTACAAAAATATAATGCAGCACACTATGGACCATGATGAGGCAATGTATTGGGAGGATTTATCTTTTAAGAATTAATTATTTAGCACTTTTCCTAGTTGATAAGCTTACCAGAGAAACTTTCTAAAAATAACCCTTCATGCTGAGGTCCTCATTACACTTATAACGAGCCAGAAGTGCAGTCATCTCCTGAGATATTATGTAATTAACGCCGAGGGTGAGTGCCGTGTAATAGTCTCTCTGTACAGCAGATATAAAATGTGCAGTATTTTTATTTATTGATGATCTAGTTGGATCAGTTTGCTAATCCTTAGTTGTTCCTGTGTGACCACAGCACAACGTGGCAATCTGTCTTCATTAAACACTAATGTTATGAGATGAGAAACACAATTCAGAATGGTTAGGCCTGGCCTAGACTTCATGTGGTTTTTCTGGAGAGCTACATATTGAGCAAAAGCCACGACACTCGGGACATACACTACTCACGAAATGTTAAGGATATTTGTCTTTTTGTTGAAATTTCAGGATGAACCTAAAATTTTTTGAACTAAATGAGCCCATCTCTTACCATTAGATGCACATGTCCAACTGTTCAATTTTTCAGTACTTTTGCACAGCTTGCTGATCTCTAACGAGAAACTTCATGGCAAAATTCACAAGTGTTTGATCCCTGAATCGCCCAATAGATTTAGGGGATCAATTTAAATTGAGATTTAAACAGTCCTCCTCATCATACTGATCACATTTTGACATTGTGAGACCAAGACAACACCTTACAACTGACTAACAGTACCTCACCGTTGAGAGGATTCAAGCAGGATGATGTCAGACGGAAGTGGCTTCTGAGCTTAGCGTGTCATCAGGAGGTTGTATCAGAGATACAGAGAGACTGGAAGAGTCACAGAAAGGTAAAGAAGTGAATGTCCTTTGGCTCCATCACACACTGATGACCACTTCATTGTAACCAATGCCCTGCGGAACTGGATGTTGAATGCCACACAACTCCAGTCACATTTAAGGAAGGTGAGGGGCAACCAAGGCTCACATCAGATTATTCGTAACCATTTACAGAAGTATGGTCTGCTTGCGAGACAACCGGCAAGGGTACCTGACCACACAACAACTTTTGTAAGGAAGTTGACATTAGCCAGACACTTTGCTATTAACCCTAATATTTCCGCTGAGATGACTACTCCTAATAGGGATATTCATAATGAAATCATTGATAATTCCATGGACGCTACTACTACTAGCCCTGGAAAACGAGTGGAGTCTAAATTTTATCCTATCCACTCACAGGGACATTTACTTAAATCCTATTATGTTCTAGTATTAGAGGACCTTCAAAAAATTACAGGCTCACCTCAAATTAAAGGAGTTTTATCGTTTGAGCTGTTCGGGCTCTTCAGCTAATTCTCTGAGATTGAATTTGAAACCCAGGAGGCGTGTCTCTCCTCTCAGCATGAGTTTCTCTCCTCTCAGCAGGCGTGTCTCTGCTCTCAGCAGGCGTGTCTCTCCTCTCACGAGGCGTGTCTCTCCTCTCACGAGGCGTGTCTCTCCTCTCACGAGGCGTGTCTCTCCTCTCAGCAGGCGTGTCTCTCCTCTCAGCAGGCGTGTCTCTCCTCTCAGCAGGCGTGTCTCTCCTCCCAGGAGGCGTGTCTCTCTTCACTGAATACCTGTGACATCATCATTCTGGGTTAGGCAGTAGAAGCAGAAGGTTGTCTGGATATACCAGCTCTGTAGCTCCTGCATGCTTATGTCTGCAGCCTTCAGGCTCCAGCAAGCACCTGTTATATCTCTTAGTTTATACACACAAATTACAATGAAAGCCAGCAGCTTTTACTTCTGTTCTAGTGGTGTTCACCCAAATTGTACTGACAACAGGCAGAGATCTTTATTCAACTACAAGGACAAATGTCTGCTTCAAGTAAAGATCTCTGCTTGCTGTCAGTGACATGTGAGTGAAAACAATGGGGGAAGAAGCTATCAGCTTTGAGAGAAGACCCTGCTCACCCTATAACTAACTTGGGCTGGTAGTGCAGCGGTAGAGCATTGGCTTTACAAGGAAGGGGTTTGGAGTTCTAGTCCCTCACAGAGTATCTCCCTCCCCCTCCCCCCAAATTCTACACGTATGTAGAGAGACCTAAAGTATATATGTCAATCTCTATAATGATATACATACACATATATAGCTCCCCTACATCATGTCTCATCCCCCAGAGTATATGCATTGTATCACATATGTTGTAAGTGCTTGGTGTGACTACTGTGAGGACACTATATAGGCGAGCTTTGTGTGTGTATATGAATAAAATTATAGATGTCTACACATATATTTTCATTCTTTACATATGTGTACAATTTATAAAAGAAAAAAAAAAAGAAAAAATACTGATGGGACTGAACTCCCAACCTCTTTCTTGCCAAGCTGAGCAGCTAAGCACTAAACTACACATTCACTTTGTACAAATGCAGTGTTGAATCCTTATGTTATTCACTACAGATGATGATGTCATAAGGAGGCGGGGCTTGCATTAGATCTGAGGAACAGAACGCCCTCTTTTCAGAGTAGCAGCTTAAGGACTGGACCTGTGAGGAGGTGAATCACCCTCTTGGCAAAAGCCCTTTAAACAGGCAGTAATTGCCCAGATCATTCACCTAGAGCTGGGAGATATATATAGAGCCAGCAGACCTTGGTTTCACTATCGATTTTAACAGCTCAGAAGGAAGTAAACACAGAGTGTGCAGGCAGCCAATCACAGCGCAGGGGGGCGTGGCCGGGGCGTTTCTTATCTAGGGGCGTATTCCAACAGGCTGAATTAAATGTCAGCCAGCCAATCAGTGCAGGGGGCATGTCTAGGGGTGGGGAAACGTCCAGGGGCGTGTCCGACCAGGAACAGCAGAATTAGAACAGAGATTGACAGCAAAGCTTATCTCTGCTATACCATGTTACAGAGGTAATGCATCCCAATTACAAAAGTGCTTATTTTTACTGTCCCCATAATCTGAGACATGATCTTTATAACGATAAAACCCCTTTAATGCTTTTAATTTGACTAAAAGTGAGCGTTTATCCATTAAAACCCTGCAAAATAATCAGGCGATTGTGATAAGGCGAGCGGATAAGGGGAGTGGTATTGTGGTCATGGATTATGACCAGTACCATCATTAGGCCCTCAATCTGCTCTCTGATACCTCATATTAAGAGACTATAGACTTAGATCCATTTCCTTCTATTCAGTAAGACCTGAACCAGCTTCTTAGTGATGAGTTAACTCAAGGAGCTATTGATAGAAAAGAGAAGCAGTTTATTTTCATCAAAGAGCCCAATAGTCCATTCTTTTACCACATTCCTAAAATTCATAAATCACTTAACACCCCTCACCCCCTCAAAGACCTATCATCTCCAGAATCAATTCACCTACAAGTCAGCTGTCACATTACCTGAACCTTTTTCGTCAGCCAAATGTCAAATCACTGAAGCGTTATCTACGAGATTCAGATCACCTGATTAAAGCTCTAAAGGAGATGCCCCCTAGTGATAATTATACCTTGCTGACACTTGATGTGTCAGCACTCTAGGCTAATATTTCTCATGACCCAGGTATTAAAGGGGTTGTCTCACTACAAAGAATAGCTTTCAAAATGTAGGGAACACTAAATGAAGACGTTTTCCAAATATATTGCTTTGTTCATCTTCTTTTTTTGTTAAGAAGCTACAAATTATTTTACCACCTTCTGAGGGCTCTCTGGTTCCCCAAGTGACAGACCTGTGTACTCCTTATCCCCTGCTGTTTGTTCTATCTGATAGCAGGTAGTGACGTCATCACAAAGGACGCAGCCAGCAGTGAGAGCTTGTGTGTTATGTGATCTTTCAGACAAAAGACAGTAATTACTCTACTGTTTACATTAGCTCAGTAGCTTCTCCAGACCTCAGAGGTCATTTATTTAATCTAGACTAATAAGCAGAGAAGCCTGAATACACGGAGCTCATATGCTAATTACAGACAGCTTGACCAGGAAGTGACAGAGCAAAGCAGCATTATTTCATTCATGCATTCTATGAAACTTTGGGATGAGACAACCCCTTTAAGTAAAAGAGAAATTTCTGAAGAGTGATGGAAACATCTCTTCTGCCCAGTTTTCATTTTTATTGAAAGGATTGACGTTAATTTTACAGAACAACTTTTTTCTATAATAATACCATCTTTCTCCAAACCCATGGTACGGCAGTGGGTACGTGGGTGGCACCGGCTTACCACAGTCTTTTCCTGGGCGTTTTCGCATCTCATTTTATTTCAAGAATTTTTCTAGTATATATCTTTGTATAAACGATATATAGATGATCTGTTTATAATATGGAGTGGTTCCCAGATCTAGTTGAGAAATTTGTCTTCCACCTGTCACACAGATGATGCCCCCCTTGCTGAGGACAGCACACGCTAGTGTCAGACCTGCTGTTCCCAGCGCTGTGTCCCTTATTCTGTAAGATGCTGTCGTTTTAGAGCATTTACCCCTCAAATCTGCAGTTTTCAGCCAGAAAAGAGTCATGAAAAGAGTCCATTTAATTCATGACCCGCCCACCTGAGGCTAGCCCCGCCCACCTCACAACTGATTAACCTATTACTTTGAATAGGTAGAAACATGTGAATAACTGTCAGGTGGGCAGGGCTAGCCTTGGGTGGCGAGGTTAACATCTGCTCATGAATAAGCTGAACTCTTTGTGGCAGAATACTGCAGATTTAAGCATTAAGGGCGACATATCCAAAAAGTGGCGTATCCATGCCAGTTTTAGGAACCTTAATTCAGTGTAAAGTGCGCCTGAAAGTCCGATACTTTCTAAAAACTGGTGTCAGGTATACCTTGCATAGAAAACTTAATGCGCCTAAAAAGTTACATTGCGCCGAAAAAGGCGCATCGCATCAAAAAAGGCGCATTGCGCAACTCGCGGCGCACAGCATATCATTGGTAGTATATGTAATGCGCCTCAATAGGCGCATTTTCCGACGGAGGCGCATAACTTATGTAATGCGCCTCAATAGGCGCTTTGCGCAACGGGGGCGCACAGTGCACCATATTTAGGTGCATTACAAAGTGTCGTTCCCGGCGTATAATACGCTTAGTTTTGGCGTACAACAGTTCATTTACAATAAGAATATGGCATCAAAAGTGGTTTCGCCGCAAAATAGACCAAAAAACTGGCATTGGCGAGTTGGGTCATGTGCTGCTGCCTCTTACAGAATAAGGGACACAGCACTGGAAACAGCAGGTCTGTCACTAGCTTGTACTGTCCTCCGCAATGGGGCATCACCTATGCGACAGGTTCTCTTTAAATTCTAACAGCTGGGGCATCACCTTTGTCACTAATATCACCTTTTTTTCTTGGATCTTGACATTACCATCAAAATCATATATTTTAAGAAATCTACTCATTTTAAATCCATAAATTGCAATAGTTACCTTCATTTTTATAGCGGTCACTTTAGACCGTGGAAGGAGAACGTGCCCTACGGACAATTTAGAAGGCCGAGAAACAATTGTACCGACCATTCTGTTTTTATTCAACAGGCAGAATTTATTTCTCATCGTTTCCGGGATAAAAAATATCTCCCGGGATCAGTTCGTAACGCTTTTGAATAAGCCAATCGCCTGGAGGAATGCTTATCTAATTCTACTGCAGAAAATACAATCTAAAGAGATGATAATAGAAAAGTTGCTTTTGTAACTCAGTTCAATACTTCCCATAATGCTATCAAAAATCTAGTTCAATCTCACTGGGATTGGCTACTGAAAGATCCGTATTTAGGTCCCTTGCTTCCATTAATACCAGCTATGATTTACAGGAGACCCCCCACCCTCAAGAACCTAGTTGCCCGCAGTATGATTAGGCAGCACGCTGTGGGTTCAATAGAGGTTTTTGACCAAAAGGTAGTTTTACATGGCAAACACCACCATGTCTATACTGCAATATGATTTGTGCCACAGATTATTTTAAATCTAATGTGACCTTAAAGAAAATTTTAAAATTCCATTCAGATTAGACTGCAAGAGCAGATACGTCATCTGTTTGATTGAATGTGACTGCTTCTTGCAATACCTGGGAAGAACGACACAAGCGTTACATGCGAGATTACGTGGCCATAGAGCTTGCATAAAGAAAGGAGATTTTAATCACAGGGTATTGCACCACATTGCGGAGGTGCATAATAAAGATTTTCAGTTTATCACTATTACCCCTATCGACCAGATATCAATGAAAAACAATGAATACATTTCAGCGCCTCCAAAAAAAGAGAGGTGTACTCGATGTACAAGCTGCAGACCATTCGTTATAAAAGGTTAAATGAAACTCTTGAACCGATTTTTTTAATTGTAGCAATATTGGTGGATTATTATTCTTATTATATTCTTTATCTAGATATAGTTAGTTTGTTTTTGTTACATTGTATGTTATGTATTGGTTTTGCATCAAAACGAGAGCTTGAATGCTGCACCCTCTGTATTTTGATCTCTATGTAAGATGCTGGCAACACCCGTTCTATATTACCTCCCGATGAAGCGCAGGTTGTGTGTGTGAAACGCGTCGAGTTTTATTATTTTATGAAACAAATTAGTGGCACCTTTTAACCATAATCCTTACTGGATGTGAGGATTTCCTTTAAAATACTGGAACTGAGCGCCGAGGCAAGTTTTTTACTTGTATTTAACGACCACGCAACAAGGCACAGGCATCATCGAGGGCCAGGGAGCATCTACTTTGGTCGACGGACCAGGGGTCCTCAGTGCTCTTCAGTAATGAAAGCCGAAATGATGGCCGCCAACAATGCTGGAGACATCAAAGAGAGCGCTATGCATCAGTGAGGTCAGGTACCCTTGCCGGTCGTCTGACGCTCAGACCACGCTGATGAAAATGGTTATGACTGGTCTGAAGTGAAACTTGGTTGCCTTTCACCTCCCTTACACACGCCTGGAGTTGTGCGGCATTCATCATCCTGGTTCATTTACAATGAACCAGTCATCAGTGTGTGATGGAGTCAAAGGACGTCCACTTCTTTGCCTTTCTGTGGCTCTTCCAGTCTCTCTGTAACTCTGTTGCAACTTGCTGATGACACTATAAGCTCAGTGGCCATTTCCATCTGAAGCCTCGCAATGGGGAGGTGCTGTTGATCAATTATAAGGTGTTGTCTTGATCTCATGATGTCAAAATGTGATCAGCATGATGATGAGGACTTTTTAAATGTGCCTTCTAAAGTTGAGGGATGGTGTCATTTAGTTGATCTAAAAAAAAAAATCAAGAAATTTTATGTACCTGAAAATTTTACAAAGTCAAGTCCTAACTTAATATCCCTAACTTTTTGAGCTAGTGTATGTGTCTATCAACATGTTGCAGTCATGGCATCAAAGGGGTTATCCTTAAAGGGGTTGTCCACTTTATATATTTTTTTTTGCTTAAAATGTACAGTATCTAAAAAAAGTGATTACACCATTAACAATTTTGTAAATATTGTATTATATCATTTCATGGGACAACACTCAAGATATGACACTTTGGTACAATGTAAAGTAGTCAGTGTTCAGCTTATATAACAGTGTAAATTTGGTGTGTCTTCGAAATAACTCAACACACAGCCATCAATGTCTAAACTGCTGGCAACAAAAGTGAGTACACCCTTAAATGAAAATAGACACATTTTGCCCAATTTGCCATTTTTCTCTCCACGGTGTCATGTGACTCGCTAGTATTACAAGGTCTTAGATGTCAATGGGGAGCAGGTTAAATTTGGTGTTATTGCTCTCACACTCTCTCACTGGGAGTTCAACATGGCACCTCATGGGTACTTTTGAAGGATCTGAAAAAAAGAATTGTTGCTCTACATAAAGATGGCCTAGGCTATAAGAAGATTGGCAACACCCTGAAACAAACCACTCTATGGTCTTGGCCACCGTATTGCAGCTCTAACAAGACAGGTTCTACTCAGAACCGGCCTCGCCATGGTCGACCAAAGAAGTTGAGTCATATCCAGAGATTTTCTTTTCAAAATAGACATATGAGTACTGCCAGCATTGCTGCAGAGGTTAAATGGGTGGGGGTTCTGCCTGTCTGTGCTCAGACCATACGCCACACACTGCATTACAATGGTCTGCATGGCTGTTGTCCCAGAAGGAAACCACTTCTAAAGATGATGCAAAAAAAGCCCGCAAACCGTTTTCTGAAAACAAGCAGACTAAGGACATGGATTACTGGAACCATGTCCTGTGGTGTGATGAGACCAATGTGAGAAAAATTTGCAAAGTGGTGATATTATAATAAGGTCGGTTTATAACTCATAAAAATGTGTATTATGTATGAGGTGTAATATGAGTGTTACTGTATATGTATACTATATTACTGTAACTATAATTATTGTATATTGACCATCAGTCATTTAGATGTATTATTCTGTGCATTCCACTAGGCTGCAAATGTTTATGCAAACCATTATTAACCCGGTCATAAAACTAGCCTGCTCAGTTATAAAATCCTAAACTCTGTTTATTGGGATCAGAGGTTATCTCCACTGAGTGTCTCTCCGGACATAAAACCTAAAGTAATCTGCTTCAAACAAATGACTAGGTCCTCACCTATCAATCTCCCTTGACACTGCTAGCATACTCGTAGTGATTCAATTATAGGGAGAGCCTAATAAGATATGCATTGTCCTTCACCTTCTTATAATATTGCCAGCCAGTCAGAGACAGCCAATTACCCTAATGAGCTGATGGGCAGTTTGGAAATCTGAGCTCGCTGGCTAGATTATAAAATACGGTTTCAATGGGAAAACTTTAAATTTGAATAAGTTGGTCCCTGTATGCTTTAAGAATCCATAGCCTTGATAAAGCGTTTAACCCTGTGACTGCTGGGGAGTGTTTTAACCCTGCAAGTGCTTGTAAGGGGTTTTTACTTGTATTGGAGTTCTTCCCTCCGATTTATTTTGATTATTGAAGGAAAGTGGTGGTAGCGAATATTTTAGGGGTATCTGGACTTTGTTGGGGTGTGATTTTGCTCGATTTGCGACCTGAGGGCCAGGTGAGTACAAAATTCAACTCCATTACAGTGCTCCAAATGTCACTTCCTGGTAAATGTGTACATGACAAATAAGATAAACTTATTTGGTTCAAATGGTGTAAAGCGTGTGTGGCAGCAACCAGGTGAGGCATACAAAGACAAGTGTGTGTTGCATACAGTCAAGCATGGTGATGGGAATGTCCTGGTTTGAGGGACCTATGAGTGTCAACATGTTCTATGACATACTGAAACAGAGAATGATCCACTCCCTTCGGAAACTGGGCCCCATGGCAATATTCCAACATGATAGTGACCCCAAATACAGATCTAAGACGACCACTGCCTGACTTAAGAAAATTAGGGTAAAGGTGCTGGACTGGCCAAGCAAAACCCTATGGAGCATCTGTGGGGCATCCTCAAACAAAAGATGGAGGCGCGCAAGGTCTTTAACATCCACAAGCTCCGCATTGTTGTCATGGAGGAGGGAAGAGGATTCTAGTGGCTGCAACCTGTGAAGCTCTAGTGACCTCCATGCCCAAGAGAGTTAAGACAGTGCTGGAAGATAACGGTGGCCTCACAAATTATCGAAACTTTGGGCACAATTTGTCTATTTTCACTTAAGGGTGTCCTCACTTTTGTTGCCAGTGGTTTAAATCTTGATGGCTGTGTGTTTTTTTTTTATTTTGAGGGCACACTAAATTTACCCGTATACAAGCTGTACGCTGACTACTTTTACATTGTATCAAAGTGTCATATCTTTAGTGTTGTCCAATGAAAAGCTATAATTCAGTATTTACACAAATGTGAGCTACTGTATATAATAGCAACTCTACACAGTCTGTTACAGATTTTTATGTGCAGTTTTGAATGCGGATTTGCTGCAGAAAATTTCTGAAGCCAATTGGTCACATGTGCATTCATCATAATGGGGGAATGTGATAAAAATGATTCTCATAGATAGATATCTAAAGATTATAGCAATGCAATCCATAAACTCACATCAACATTCGTTTCTAGAATTACATTTTTGTGGTGTTCTACAGATAGTTGGGAATAAATCTGAAACGCCATCCAAGCCTAACACAGCAATCAGGCACGCAGTTAATACAGTGCCACCTCATATTATACCCCTCTCCTATATGTAACAATAAACAATCCAAAACAACTGAGAGTATTGGGTAAAAAGTCTCATATTTTATTCTTAACCCTTATAAAATCCAGTGTAAAGATTCAAAACAGTATGTGTTCATAAAAATCCAAACAAATGGCAGAGCAGATACCACAAATATAGGTAGTGGTGCATATATAACAATAATACAGTGTTAACAAATATATGTCCAAGACCCAAGAAAAGACATACTATTTATACAACAAATATCCCACAGTACAGATTATATAATGCATCTAATAAGCTCAATCAGTAACTGACAGGGACATTAGTATAATTAGTATGGTACCAGGTCTTACCAATATAGGAAAATACTCTCCCAAACCCCAATATATAATTGGGAATGTACATAATCTAAAAGGAATTGGGAGTTGATACAAGATGCCAGGGAAAGGATTATGCATGTCTGTACATATAAGATGGATGTATCGGTTGGGGGACTCTTTAGGTCAGGTTATCCAATTGTTGAAAGAGGTAAATCTTCTTTGGATGGAATTAGAGAGTTTTAGTAGAAAGGGGAAGCGCGAGAGAAGCCTCTGATTCAACATTGTAAGCAGAGCACCATAGATTAGAATGGACCGTTGTTTTTTGTTGGAAACTTCTTTGGAAGGGATGTGGACACCACCAATGTGATCTTTTGACTTCTCTCATATATGGTTGATTTCTCCTTTTAAAGGGGTTGTCTCACTACAAGGATTGCTGCTTTTTATGTTAAAGATTTTGCAGAAAAAAGTAACTTTGCAATATCTGTCCATTAACAGTGTCCTAACTATTCCTAGATATCCCCTCTTGTATGGGCTGCATCAGCTCCTCAGGTCGCTATAACTACAGACCTGTTCAATCCCTTCTGATAGGCTGCCAGTACTGGTTGCTATAGCTATACACCCTGGTGTCCTCAGCAGCTTGTCACTGCCAATAGAAGACCGTAAACACGCCCCTGAGTTTAAAAATGTAACCGAGAACAGGATTGAGGTAAGAGGAATCGATGTAGTGAGACAACCCCTTTTAAGCTTCTGAGGGCTCCAAATTCATTCAGATCTGAGAATTATAATTTTCATATTAAGGGGCCATTTACACGGCACAAGACAAATACCGGCCGGTATGCCGGCCGGTAGTTGTCCTGTTTTGCGGCCGTCCCCACGGCCGCGGGGGACAGCCTTTTTTCCGCGATGACGGAGAACAGCCCTCCCCCCTCCCATAGAGAAGCACAGATTCCATCCGGAAACCGGACGGAAGATGGTGCATGTTCTATGTTTTGCCGCCGGACCGAAGGCGGAAAAACCGCTGGGCGGAAAACCTGTACAGTGGGGACTGCTGCACGGGTTTTTCATAGAGCACCATTGTGCTCATTTTCGGCCGGTTTTTCAGGCGGTCTGAAAAACCGCAAATCGGCTGAAAAACCGTCCGAAAACCCGTGCAGTGGGGACACGGCCTAAGAGTCTAAAACAAAACTCTTGGCTCTGCTTGGGCAGATCAGCTGTGGTCAGCCACTGGACACGTTTGCTCAGATATATGCAAATCACTGATTAGTAACATGGTTCAAAATTTTTTGTTAAGAGTGCCCCCTCATGTTAGTCCCTTAACTGTCTCTCCAGTCTAAGCTTCTGATGTCGCCTCATCACATTGCTCTTATAGCTGAGCCTTGTAGGGATTTATTACTCTGTAGCCACGTGAATTAGCTGCGGAGAGAGATGTTCCACGTTTCTAATAACCGTTTGAGTTATATGGAACCTCTTAGAACATCGAGCAGTGGTTACGTCTCGCTTGCGGTTATCTCCGGATTGTTTAGAGATAGACATCATGCTTTGGCCAGAGCCAGTTACTAATCATAACTTTTCTGCTGTTGTAGAGACAAATATTATACACCGTCTGCCAAGAGTGGTTCCGAGTCTCCAGCCAAAAGACGTCCTCGGTGGAGTCAGTTGCAGTTTATCTGGAAGAATTCAGATCGATCCGCCCACAGCTATTGCAGATGGTTGTCAATATCGCTGATGAGAATGGGAACACCGCCCTGCATTACAGCGTATCCCACTCCAACTTTAGAATCGTGAAGCTCCTCCTGGACACAGGTGAGGAACGTTTCATTCTGTTACATGCTATCTGTATTTGATTCTCCTGGAAAACAACTTTGACAAATTGTAATTCCAAAGACAACGTTCAATTACAATCCCTGGCATGCTCTGTGATCTAGCATTGTGACAAATGTATGAACTAAGGTGCCCTAATTTTTATAAAACACGTGGCATAGAATCCTTGTGCCATTGCACCACCCCCTCAGGCCATAAATGATGCTTAAAGGGGTTGTCTCACTACAAAGAATAGCTTTCAAAATGTAGGGAACACTAAAGGAAGACGTTTTCCAAATATATTGCTTTGTTCATCTTTTTTTTTGTTAAGGAGCTACAAATGATTTTATCACCTTTTGGGGCTTTCTGGTTTCCCTAGTGACCGATCTGTGTATTCCTTATCCCCTGCTGTTTGTTCTATCTGATAGCAGGGAGTGAGGTCATCCCACAGGTCACTGCAATGTGAGAGCTTGTGTGTTATCTGATCTTTCAGACAAAAGACAGTAATTACTCTACTGTTTACATGAGCTCAGAAGCTTCTCAGGACCTCATAGAAGGTAATTTATTTCATCTAGACTAATAAAAAGAGGAGTCTGAATACACTGAGCTCATATGCTAATTACAGACAGCTTGACCAGGAAGTGACAGAGCAAAGCAGCATTATTTCATTCATGCATCCTATGAAACTTTGAGATGAGACAGCCCCTTTAACAAAGTGCAAAACTTTTGCTTACAGGGTTTTGGGTTTTATAGCTGTTATAAGGGTAAAAAAAATACAAGAAAAAACAAAAACGATGCAGACCCTGGTGCATCGTCTGTAACTACACAGGGGCCTGAGATAGTTGGGAAAATTTTAGATTAGGCATTTGATCCCTGATACTAGGTTATGTTTTACATGCTTCAGGCACACTTTTCCATCTGATAAGGTGATGGCATATCCATAATGACAATAATTGTAGCCCAGCGCTGGAAATGTTTTAGCACAGTAGCGCTCCTGGTAACTTCAACCCTCTTGCTCAGGGTTGGACCGTATCACTGTATAGACATGGAGCCGGTAATTTCACTATCAGACATGAGGTAGCACCAGAAGAGGGAACAAAAAAGAGAAACCTTGTAGGTGTGAGCCATTAGAGCAAAGACAGTTGAGAGAGAAGTCTATGCCCCTTTCAGTAGAAGACAGAGAGAAGTTAAAGGGGTTTTGCCACAATCTCATTTCATACCTCCCCAGCTCTTCAGCTCTGTGTGCTCAGAAGGGGGCGTGTGTGATTTGTTTGAATTGCTCATCATGTGACCCAGCAGGATGACATCACCAGACCTTTCATCTCTGTTGTCAAAGAAAGGTCTGTTTATGTAAAGCATTGTGAATAGCTGAGGTAAAGTTTTTGCCTCCAGGCACAAGAGTCCTAGGTTCAAATCCCTGCAGGAACCAAATCTGTGTTTTTTTTTTCTCTTTATCAATGCACATACCAATTTGACTAATTACTAAGGAATACAGAGAACAGGAGTAGAGTGACAGCACCTGGGGTTTGAACACTCAGTAGCTGCCTGAGAGGAGAGGTGATGTCTGAGCATGTCTGACCAGGACTGAAGAGATCTCAGCCCTGGTCGTATCCCCTGGAGATGAGCTGTAAACAATGGATCACTAAAGGAGCAGCTAAGACAAAAACGGTGCAGAATTTTTAATAATGATGAATGGTGAAAATGTTTTTCATTTGCAAGCTTCCCACGTCAATTTTACTTCATGGCAAAACCCCTTTAAAGGGGTGTTCCCATCACAGCAAGTGCTACTGGAAGGGCCAATTACTATGAAGTAAGCAATTCTCAAAATGCATGTTATTAATTGGTATTCCAGGTCCTCACAATGCTCGTTTGTCTGTCGGGTTAAGTAAAAATATAAGAGAAACTTTATTTTTCCTTCCCGGACACTCCTGTTCGCTCCCCGCTTGCCAGGCCGTTCACCGATACTGAAGCAGTGAAAGGTCTTCATTCACCACAGCCGCAGCCAATTACAGGCCACAGAGATCACGTGACGTTGTGGCCTATGATTAGCTGCACCTTTCACATGAACGATGGACGTTCGCTGCTTACTTCCGGGTTGAACGCAACAGCAGCCAGGAGTGAACGGGAGGGTCCATGGGGTATGTGGTTTCTCTACTGTTTCTACTTATACCGCAAACACCCCTTTAAATAATATGCATGATTTACCTTATACAGGACTTTTTTTTTCACCTTCAAATTGCTCTTTTGTCTCCATGGTGACCGACCACCACTGTGTGCTTTCAGTGGTGGCAGGTAATGCACCATTATCAAAGACTGAGAATAAGTTCCTGTGGCCTGGCCTGGTCAGGGAGAGGAAGTGGGAGTACACAATAGCGAAAATACACAACTCCACTATCCTGGCCACAGATGCTGCATTACCGCTCACCACAGTGAAGTCAAACAGTGGTGGTCGGTAACCAAGGAGACAGGAGAGCAAGTTGAAGGTTCAATAAAAGGCCTATATTGGGTAAAGCATACATATTTTTTTTAATAACAAGCATTTTGAGAATTGCTTACTTACTGTGATGGGAATTCTCCTTTATGTTGAGGCAAGAGTCAAATGGAAACACCGGAAGGTATCCGCATCGGTGGAGAGAGGGAGTTGAGCTGACACAAGGAGGCTACTCGTTTACAGAGAAGGAAATTTCCGCCCCACAGACGGGCCGCCAAAGACTGTGTCAAAAGTTCCTCTGTGCCCCAAACAGTACAAGGAGACGCAAACAAACTGTGGGCTAAGCCCTACATATTGTTAAAGTTACATGCTGTGTGTTATGTTTTCAGTCAATCTCTGAAAGCTACCTGGTAGTTTCTGTTACACATCATCATGGTGGTTGTTACACCTGCACAGCCAGGTTTCTGTGAGAATGAAGCAAACAGAGCACTGGTGTAGGATTTAAAAAAAAAAAACAAAATTAATAAAAAACATGTCTGTGCTGCAGCTGAACAACATGGCCCGCGGCACGCTTGTAAAATGCCCACGTGATACACCCATCACAGCCTTGCAGAACTGGCATCATTATAATTCCATTGTTTCTAGGTTATACAACATGCAAATTAAGAGGAGACACCGGCAACACCGAGAATTGTGCAGCTGCCCATAAAATGATTGCAGGGTATAATTATTAGCTATAAAAAGGTTTACAAGTAGTGATTTTACGTTACAGTGCCCGGGTCAAAATGTCATAGAGAAAGGGCACTTCAGTGACTCCTATGGGAAAGAGAGAGGTCTTTTTGGATACTGGAGAATAAATAGCGGGTGTTTTGTCTGTGGGGCCTTCAGCGTTTGTGTGGGGAAAAATTTCACCCTGTGACTGGCGGGAAAGGGGGAAGGGGCCCCGCGTACTGGGGGGGCGGGGAAGGGGGGAAAGCGTGACTCTCAAAAAAGGGGGGAAGGCCCGCGTGATCTGCAGGAAAGGGGAAGGCCCGCGGGGGAACTGCTCAGGAAAGGGGAAGCACCCGTATTTGGGGGGGGGGGAAAAGGAAAAGCGTGACTCTGCAAAAAAGGGGGGAAGCACCGCCGGGGACGCTCGGAAAAGGGGGAAGGCACCGCGGGACTCTGCAGGAAAGGGGAAGGCACCGCCTGACTCTGCAGGAAAGGGGAGGCACCGCCTGATCTGCGGGAAAGGGGGGAAAGGCACCGCCTGCTCTGCGGGGGAAGGGGAAGGCACCGCCGTGCCTGCGGGAAAGGGGAAGGACCCCGTGACCTGCAGGAAAGGGGAAGGCACCGCCGTATTTCTGAAAAAAAGGGGGAAAGGCCCCCCGTGATGTGCGGGAAAGGGAAGCACCGCCTGACTGCTGCAGGAAAGGGGAAGGCACCGCCGTGACTGCTGCAGGAAAGGGGAAGGCACCGCCGTGACTGCTGCAGGAAAGGGGAAGGCACCGCCGTGACTGCTGCAGGAAAAGGGGAAGGAAAACCCCGTGACTGCTGCGGGAAAGGGGAGGCAACCCGGGGCTGCTGAGGAAGGGGGGAAGCACCGCCGTGATGCTGGGGAAAAGGGGAAAGGCCCGCCGGATGCTGCGGGAAAGGGGGAAGGCACCCTGTGCTGCGGAAGGGGAAGGCACCGCCGTGACTGCTGCAGGAAAGGGGAAGGCACCGCCGTGACTGCTGCAGGAAAGGGGAAGGCACCGCCGTGACTGCTGCAGGAAAGGGGAAGGCACCGCCGTGACTGCTGCAGGAAAGGGGGAAGGGCACCCCCGGAATGCTGCAAAAAAAGGGGGAAGGCACCCCGTGACTGCTGCGGGAAAAGGGAAAAGGCACGCCGTGATGCTGCGGGGAAAGGGGGGGGCCCCGCCGGAACTGCTGCAGGAAAAAGGGGAAAGGCACGCCGGACTGCTGCGGGAAAAAAGGGGGAAAGGCACCCCGTGCGCTGCAGGAAAAGGGGGAAGGCACGCCGGACTGCTGCGGAAAGGGGAAGGCCCCCGGGGGACTGCTGCAGGAAAAGGGGAACCCGCCGTGATGCTGCAAAAAAGGGGAAGGCACGCCGTGATGCTGCAGGGAAAAGGGGAAGGCACGCCGGGGGATGCGGGGAAAAAAGGGGAAAGGCACCCCCGTGACGCTGCGGGGAAAGGGGAAGGCACCCCCGTGACTGTGCAGGAAAGGGGGGGCCCCCGCCGTGACGCTGCAGGAAAGGGGAAGGCACGGTGCTGCTGCGGGAAAGGGGAACACCCCCCGTACTCTGCGGGAAAAGGGGAAGGCACCGCCGGGATTGCTGCAAAAGGGGAAGGCACCGCCGTGACTGCTCGGAAAAGGGGAAGGCACCGCCGTGTTGCTGAAAAGGGGAAAAGGGGCACCGCCGGTGACTGTGAGGAAAAGGGGAAGGGGCAGCCCGGATGGGGGGGCAGGAAAGGGAAAGGGCGTGACTTGCGGGGGGGGAAAAGGCAAGGGCGTGACTGTGCGGGAAAGGGGAAGGACGCGTGATGTGCAGGAAAGGGGAAGGCACCGCCGTGACTGTGCAGGAAAGGGGAAGGCACCCCGTGAAGGCCAAAAAAAGGGGGGGCCACCGCCTTTTTAAAAACCAAAATTTTATTTTTTGCAGAGATAACAGGAAATAAAAATTAGAAATAGTGCACTTACAATCAGTGATCCTGTGGTAGCGGTTTGTCCCCGACATGAAGCTTCTCGTTCTCCTCATGTCGGGGACTCCTGTAAAAGGATCACTGATGTAGTGCACTATCGGGCCTAATTTTACCTTGTTATCTCTGCAATAAATAAAATTTTGGATATTTTACATATGTTGGACTGTGCTGGCCATCCGTCTTTTTTCTGTGCTACTCAAGTTACTGCTGCAGGGCTGCACAGTGGTCCGTGACATCCCATTGGGGTGCAGGCTGGCAGGATCCTACAAGTTGTTTGGAAGGCACCGCTGTGACTGCTGCAGGAAAGGGGAAGGCACCCGCCCGTGACGCTGCAGGAAAAGGGGAAGGGCAACACCGTGACTGTGCAGGAAAGGGGAAGGCACCGCCGGGACTGCTGCAGGAAAGGGGAAGGCACCGCCGTGACTGCTGCAGGAAAGGGGAAGGCACCGCCGTGACTGCTGCAGGAAAGGGGAAGGCACCGCTGTGACTAGTGGGCAGGGCTGCCAATAGAAATTTCAGGGCCCCAGACAGCTGAAGGGTCTGGGGCCCCCCTCAAACCCTGCCCCCAGCAAGTCCATCACCACGCCCCCAGAAAAATGCAATTGCGTCATTTGATTTAGTTCTTGTTGGACTTTACAACATACAGTTTATTTGTATTGTGCGGGTCATTACAAATACAAAGCCAGCAAATACCGCCACATGATCACCACTGTCATGTTATTGATCAAACCAGTATACCAAGACCAATATTAACAAACAACAATATACAAAGATCAAGCAATACCGCCACATCATCACCACATATCTCCACCATAAAGATGCTGAATAATACCACCATACTGTCACTGAAAATAATTTCACATTACAATAAGACCAATATTACTGCCAAACCGTGACCATATAATGGTAGATACAAGTGTAAACAATGAATTACATTTAGTGACTCTCAGGTGAGTCTGAGGAGTCGTTCACTTTCCCTTTTCTTCTCTATTCGGTCCAGACCTCCATGATGACTTCCTCCGTCCACCACTCGTCCCTGCAGAATTCACGACACAAACACCTGAGACTCCTCACTTTTTATATCATCTTCCTACCTGTGCCCTCCCCCCTATGTACAAACTCCCCATCCATAGTGCCCATAATGGTAACAATTCCCCCCCTAGGTGCCCTGGTCATTAGGTATAAATCCACTCCTTCATAATTAGGTAGCCGGGAAGTGGGCAGGTAAGTGTACCCCCCCAGTAGGTAGGTGGGAGGTGAGTAGGTAGCCAGGAAGGTAGGTGGGTAGTAGGTAGTTAGGTGGGTAGTAGGTAGTTGAGTAGGTAGCAGGGCGACTGGGGAGGTAGATAGCTGAACAGGTGGGTAGGTAGTCAGCCAGGCGGGTGGGCAGCCGGTTAGATAGGTAGCCAGCAGGGTGGGTGGCCGGACATGCGGGTAGGTAGCTGGGTTAGGTAACCGGGTGGTATGAGTTAGGTAGTAAGCAGGTGGGTTTGGGGAGTTAGCTGGCTTTGTAGGTAGGTACTGGGTGTGTAGGTAGCCAGGCAGGCAGGTGGGTAGAAAAGTAGGCAACTAATAAGACAGGTGGGGTGGTAGCCTGGCTAGGTAGCCAGGCGGGAGGGTAGGTAGGTAGCCAGGTGGAAGGGTAGGTAGCCAGGCAGGCAGGTGGGTGTTCGGGGTGGCCAGGTTGGTAAGTCTGGCTAGGCAGGGCGGGGGGACAGGAAGGTATGGTAGCCAGGCAGGCAGATGGGTAGCCAAGTAGCCGGGTTGGGGCATAGGTAGGACAGGCAGGTGGGTAGTTTAGGTGGAAGGTTGGTAGCTTGGCTAGGTAGGTGGGTAGGTAGCCAGTCAAGTAGCTGGGTGGGCAGCTAGATAGCCAGATGGGAATGTGGGTAGACGGGTGGGGCTCCCCTCCTAGAGAGAGAGCACCCGGACTCCTAATTAAAGCTAACATTGATTTATCAACTTACCTTTCTTGCGCTGTAACCGGAGCCGGGTCTCTCTCTCTTGCCTCTTCTCTCTTGCCTCTTCTCTCTTGTCTCTTCTCTCTTGTCTCTTGTCTCTTGTCTCTTCTCTCTTCTTCTTGTCTCTTCTCTCTTCTCTCTCTCTCTCTCGTCTCGTCTCTCTCTCTCTCGTCTCTCTCGTCTCTCTCTCTCAGCTTCCAAACAGCGTCCAAATAAGCCGTGTGAACATACCCTTAGGCTGGGCTCAGCTCTGAGTTGTACTTTCCGGTTTTCTGCTGTCGTAGGCCATTAAAGGGGTTTTGCCACAATCTCATTTCATGCCTCCAGCTCTTAAGCTCTGTGTGCTCAGAAGGGGGCATGTGAAATTTGTTTGAATTGGTCACATGTGACCCAGAGGATGACATCACCAGGCCTTTCCTCAGTCTTGTTTATGAAAATTTAGTAGCTCAGAGGTAAAGTTTCGCCTCACAGCACAAGGGTCCTAGGTTCAAAGCCCTGCAGGAACCAAACCTGTGTTTTTTTTTCACTTTATCAATGCACATACCTGATTGAGGTTTCTTTTTTATTTATTTGCACTGTGTGACTAATTATTAATGAGCACAAAGGACGGGAGTAGAGTCAGCCCCGGGGGGGTTGATATTGAGATGTGTGACCAGGAGAGGAGCTCACGCCCGGGTCTACCCCCTGGAGATGAGCGGTAAACAAGGGATCACTAAAGGAGCACAAAAACAAAAACAAAATTTTTTAAAATGATGAATGGTGAAAATGTTTAATATTTAGTTTGCAAGTTTCCCACGTCAATTTTACTTCGTGGCAAAACCCTTTTAAAGCCCCCGCATCCGTTACATGCTGAACACCAATGGTTACAATGGGGTCTGTTTGTTTCCCTCACAGTGTCATTCATTTTAATGGAAAAAAAACAGTGCATCATGCTGCACAATTTTTTTCTTTTATGACGGAGTCTGCAACGCAGGTAGTGAAAGAGCTAAGGAAAAAAGTAACGGAAATGAATCTATGCTTTGTCAAAAGTAGACGTAAGCCTGTAACGTTACCTCACTGATGCACAAATAATTTAATCACCTTTATTTTTAGAGGCAACTTCAGCTTTGTCTGGCTGATTTATTAATTAGCAAGTGCTGGGAGTGGGCTGAAGGCTACAAATCGCACCTCCAGCCATTATGCTGCCCCCAAAACCTTTTGTTTTTCCGTTAAAGGGGTTGTCACTAGTTGATTTATCTCACCTTTGTCCGTTTTCTTGGTTTCATTTTTAATTAGGATTTGTTTACCCGGGTTCTACTAGGTGCAGTAGAAGCCAGGTCTGTACATCAACCGTGCTGGCAGCCTATCAGGGAAAAATCAAAAAGGTCTTTTACTATAGCGACCGAGGAGTGATGCACCCATAAAGAGGGGAAATTTCCCCAAATTTGGTTTTTGGGAAATTTTTAATGGGCAATATTGAAATTGACTTGTTTTTGCAAGATCTTTAGCATAAAAAATCAATCCTTGTAGTGAGACAACCCCTTTAAGCAGTTCAGGGGGAATCTGTAAACTATGGGCGATTTGTCAGATTTGGGCTGTGCCGTTTCTTTGGTGAATTTTGCGCCAAAAAACTGTTGTAGCCCAATTCTATATATGCATGAACAGTCATACACCAAAACTAAGCGCAGTTTGCGCCAGGCACAACACATTTGAATGCACCTAAGTTGTGTGTCTAGACATGCTAGCTATGCGCCTAAGGTATGCTATGCTATGCAAAGCATAGTACACGCCAGATTTATGAACCCACATATTATAGGTTCATACATTCGGCGCACTATACACTCATTTAATGCGCCTTAAAACTGGCGCATTAAATGTCTTTAGTAAAGTACCTAGCTCCACTGTTTGATTTGCTGCAATTTTTCAAGTGACGGAAGGTGTGTTCATCTCGAGACCCTCCAGGCGGGCGCCTGCCGGGCATCCGGATACAACGTTCCACCTGAGATGCTGAATCTTTTCCCTGTATCATGGATCGAACAAATCAGAGCAGGCTTGAAACTTTTTAACTTGGGGATAATGATTTTCTTAGTGTCCCTAAATCATCGCATTAGTAATCGTGACACGTCCGCTACTTCTGACGAGCGGCCTGGAAAACCCATTAGGCGTTCACTTGGGAGAAGTACAGAACTGGAGGTTAGAACTGAAGATACTCTAAGGGAGAAATCGTCATCGGGATTCTTATCCTGATTTCGCTGTTGTATCAAGCGCTCTACTGTTTTGACAGCTCCCCCCACCCCGTAATAAACCAGCAGGCTGTAGACTTCAAGAATATTGCCCACCTGGCACTATATAATGACTCTGCTATTTCAGTGACAGCTTCAACACCCACATACGGATAACCCTTCACATCATCTTGCAGGTACAGGACATAATCTATTTACCGAACTCAATGAAGCAACTTGGGTAAAAGGTTATTTAACCCCTTAAAGGGGTTGTCTCATCTCAGAGTTTTTTGGGGATGAGAATGAAAAATGCTGCTTTCCCTTTCACTGCCGGGTCACACTGTCTGTAATTACATAGGGCTCTGCTAATTAGAAAATTTTTCCCGCTGTCAGGACCGGGGGCTTTGAGTTTATGTAAAACAGTAATTATGGTTTTTTTTAAAGATCGTAAAAACAAGCTTCACTTTCCGAAGTTTGTGTTGGCGACCTGTGTGATGGGGCATCACTCCCTGCTACAAACAAAAAGCAGGGGGGGGGGGAGGGGGTTAACACAGTTCGTCACTTGGGAAAAAAGAGGGGACGAAGGTGATAAAATCCCCTTTCTCCTTAAAAAAAAAAATGAACAACGAATATATTTTTGGGAAAAATCTTCATTTATGATCCCAAAAGATGAAAGCTTTCTTTTTACGAACAACCCCTTTTTAAAACCATTTTTTTGGGCATATTGCATTAAAAAAGCCCTAACCCTTTTTTTTTTTTCTGTCGAGGGGTTTGTTTTTTTTGAGTCGGGGGATTTTTTGTAGCACAATTTTGGGGGGTTCTATAACTTATTGATTACCTTTTTTTAATCTTTCAGGGGATAGAAAAAACAAAATTCCTTTTTTTTGGGTTTTTTTCTTCTAATTTATCCTTCACCAATGGAAAACTACTGTGATAACTTTATTCCGTGAGTCTGTGTTTTCAATTTTGTTTTCATTTTGCACAATAAAATTATTTTTAAATCAACATGTTTGTGTGTCTCCATATTGCAAGACCGATCTAAATGAGGGCTTTTTTTTTTGCAGGATGACGTTTAGTTCTTGTTGGTATCATTTTTGCGCACATAAGAATTTTTTTGATCACTTTCTCTTTGTTTTTTAGGAAGAAAACGAGGCAAATTTTTTTGGGCTTTTTTGATTTATTTTTTCATGACAATTATGTAGTTTGGGTTATTATGGTTGTAACGATACCAATTATGAATAGTTTTTGAAATTTGTATTTTCTATAGATAGGGATTTTGATGGGGAAAATGGGATTTTTTTTTTTATCTTGGGATATTTATGTCTTTTATTATTATTTTTTGTCCCACTAGGGCACTTAAACATGCAATCATTTGATTGCTCATATAATGCACCACCTTACATATGCAGTGCACTACATTAGAAAAAAGTTTTTCACCTTACTGCCTCTGGTGCAGGTAGCCACCATCTCCTGGCCCGATAAGTTCAATGTGTGGACAGTCTCCCGGACCACTGGAGATGATGGAATTATCCAAATGGAGAAAAAATAATTTTTTTCCAGCATCCGACTTTAAATATTTCAAGAATAAAATCACGTTTTACTTGCTATGCATTAAAATTAACTGCACTCTCCAGATTCACCAGACGCGTTTTGAGCTGCTATTAATCGTCAGCTCTAGCAGCTGGAAACGTGTCCAGGGAGTCCGGAGACTTTTGCCTGCTAATTTTTGCCCTGCCTTCAAAAGACGTATTTTGGTCCTTAGGCTATGTTCACAGGATGTACTGTGGCGCGTACAGTATGCGCCGCAGCACATCGTGTCTTTCGGGAGCTTGTGCTGATATGCGCGTACTTTTGCGGGGAGGGGGGGGGGCCGCCCGCAGACCCCATTGACATTAATTACTCGCGGCGGATGTTCGCCCAAGGTAATTGACATGTAACTTATCTGCCCTCTCGTACAATACGATCGTATTGTACAAGCGGGGAGAGGAGGCGTAATCCATAGTTCTCTAAGAGAACTATGGATTACCGTCATTTTGGCACGCATCTCACCCGTATTAGAGCGGAAAAAGGATTATTAAGGGGAAAGGGATGTAAATGCATTAGGACATTCAAGTGGAATCCCTCCCCTATGATGTGTATCACCGGCCGCACCTCCCACTCTGGTAGAACTCTATCGCCATGTGACCTCTGGGGCAGTTGTTCTTCATAAGACCACCATTTTAACTTAGTCTGTAAGTCTGCACATAGAATTACTTTCAATGACACTTTGACATCAGGGCAAAAGTTATTCTCATGCCCAGCTATACCTTCCACCTGCCAATACTAAAATGATTCATGATACTACAGCATATACAGTAGCACTTAAATTATACACTATTATTATTATTATTATTATTATTTATTTTAAAGCGCCATTGGTTCCAGGGCGCTGTACATTCGAGGGGGTTTTACATACATAAATAAGTCAAACGAGTACAATGATAAGTGATAAATGACAATTGGCACGAAGGGAGGGGAGAGGGACCCAAACCCGCGAGGGCTTACAATCTACAAGGAGGGGGAAAGAGACAGGAGGTGAGGGGCCAAACATGGGGAAGTAGTAAACAGCAAGGTTAGTGTAGGTTATAGGCAAGCCTGAAGAAATGGGTTTTCATTTGCTTTTGAAGCTGGGGAAAGGGGAGGAGTCCCTGATGTGTTGGGGCAGTGAGTTCCAGAGTGTGGGTGAAGCATGGGAGAAGTCTTGGAGACGGTTGTGTGAGGAGCTGATAATGGGAGAGCAGAGGAGAAGGTCCTGTGAGGTTCGGAGATTGCGTGAGGGGGAGATATTTGGAAATTAGGGCAGAGATGTATGGAGGGGAGAGGTTATGGAGAGCCTTGTAGGTCATAGTTAGCAACTTGAAATTAATTCGCTGGGCAACGGGGAGCCAGTGAAGAGATTGACAGAGGGGAGAGGCAGAGGAGTAGCGGGGAGAGAGGTGGATAAGACGGGCAGCAGAGTTGAGAATTGTTTGAAGGGGGGCAAGAGTGCTAGATGGGAGGCCACAGATAAGGATGTTGCAGTAGTCTAGGCGGGAGATGACAAGGGCATGGACCAGCATTTTTGTAGTGTCACTATTAAATGCTGTCATGTTTTTGGCGCCAATCCAATGACATAATGATGACAACCATCATTCACTGCTCACCAGTATCTATAGCGCCCCCTTGAAGGGTTAGGACCCAGTTGTCATTGCAGCCTCTTCGGTGCCAATTGCTCTGGTCCTGTCAGCATGAGAAAATTAAAATGTATTCTTTTTGGCAGAATTGCATATTTTTCCTTCATTTACCGTATTTTATAGTTCTTTTTTCAGAGCGGTGTACATTCTATGGATGTGACTTTCACACACGTTCTGGTTAATGTATAGATTTGTAAGTAAGCTTTTAGCCTTTTAATATAAATGTCATCTCCTGGAGAGCCAGCAGGGAACGATGTGGAAGTGAAAGGGCAGCGTTTTTGGATTATTGGGTATTGATTAAAGCATAGCGTCAGCATTTTATAGCTCATGTGTAGATAAAAAGTACATAAAAAGTAAAGAAACTTTAGTAAACACCTTTACTCTGGCGGTTCCCAGTCAGGGAAGTCTTCATACCAGACACCGTATAGTCATCTGATGTAGGGGAAAATAATCCCATCACTCTTAGATTATAGAAATTAAAATAAAGTGTTTAATTCTGTGTTTTTCAACCAGTAATGTATGTACACAATTGTTTCCATCAGCAGAATAGTGAGTGCAGCTCTGGAGAATAATAATACAGGATATAACTCAGGATCAGAACAGGATAAGTAATGTATGTACACAGTGACTGCAGCAGCAGAATAGTGAGTGCAGCTCTGGAGTATAATACAGGAAGTAACTCAGGATCAGTACAGGATAAGTAATGTATGTGCACAGTGACTGCAGCAGCAGAATAGTGAGTGCAGCTCTGGAGCATAATACAGGAAGTAACTCAGGATCAGTCAGGATAAAGTAAATGTATGTGCACAGTGACTGCAGCAGCAGAATAGTGAGTTGCAGCTCTGGAGCATATAACAGGATGTAACTCAGGATCAGTACAGGATAAGTAATGTATGTACACAGTGACTGCACCAGCAGAATAGTGAGTGCAGCTCTGGAGTATAATACAGGATGTAACTCAGGATCAGTCCAGGATAATATTGCAAAATACGGAAGGCACACCCACTGGATAAATATTCCTATGGGCTACGGCCCTTGTACACTATTCCCTACAGCTCATATGTGACTATTTGATAAAGGTCTTTCGGACCGAAACGTCAGTAATTATATCAAGTCACCTGGTTTTGCTATACCAATTTGTTGGAGCCTGTGAACACTCTGTATAAATAAATGAATTTTTTTGCATCATAAAAATTGCTCTGAGTGCAGTCAATTCTACTCTACAGTCCAGGATAAGTAATGTATGTTCACAGTGACTGCAGCAGCAGAATAGTGAGTGCAGCTCTGGAGTATAATACAGGATGTAACTCAGGATCAGTACAGGATAAGTAATGTATTTACACAGTGACTGCACCAGCAGAATAGTGAGTGCAGCTCTGGAGGATAATACAGGATGTAACTCAGGATAAGTACAGTATTAGTAATGTATGTACACAGTGACTGCACCAGCAGAATAGTGAGTGCAGCTCTGCAGTATAATACAGGATGTAACTCAGGATCAGTACAGGATAAGTAATGTAATGTATATGCACAGTGACTGCACCAGCAGAATAGTGAGTGCAGCTCTGGAGGATAATACAGGATATAACTCAGGATCAATACAGGATAAGTAATGTAATGTATGTACACAGTGACTGCACCAGCAGAATAGTGAGTGCAGCTCTGGATTAATAGAGGAGCTCCATCTTTTATGTACATTCTAACTATGTATAAACCATAGAACGGTGCAAAGTTAGTGACTTGTTATAACCTGTCAAACTAAAATGAAAATGGGAAAAATGTCCATCCATTGTTATAACCACAGGCGGCTTTTTTATGTCTGTGTTTTCCACATCTGGGTTGGTGTAAGAACACATGCAAAAAGAACCAGTAAATACTCCAGTCTAGTGATGAGGATTGAGCCGCGTCAGATCTCATGATGTCTGTAGAGCTGGATCTTATCTCATTTGGCTCAAATCGTGTCTCTAAATTAAGCATTGATCGTGCACCTAAGTGATTGAAGGTTTAAACTTGACTCACACATGAACCAATTCAATTACCCATGTTATATTGGAAATCCAGAGACCCTTCATTGTCTGGACGGTTCTCCTGTCACATAGATGCTGCAATCATAGAAAGTACCTGCTGCACACAGGGATTTTGAACATCAGGTCTGCATAAATCCATGATCTGCATTTCGTTTTTTATCCAAGCTGTAATAAATTATACAAGAACACTATGCTCTGTCAACCACATGGAAACCATCAGCAAGCTAACCTGTTTGTTGATAGTTTCCAAGTAAAAGCGGTAAAAAATAATCATGTGATGGGGAACTTGATTCTTCTTTAGTCGACTACATGATATATTACATAATATTTGGGGAATGATTTAATAGCTGAATTATTAATGGTAAAAACATAGAATTTATGAAATATATATATACTTTTACAGTTGTCAGCAAATATAAGGCGTTTGCATTTCTTTGCATTAGGTGTTTGTGACGTGGACCATCAGAACAAAGCGGGGTACACCCCAGTGATGCTCACCCCTCTAGCTTCTGCGGAGACGGATGAAGACATGGAAGTGGTGAAGGCTCTCCTCACACTCGGCAATGTTAATCTCTCTGCCTCTCAGGTATATGACTAATTTATTGCTGACTATGGGCCTTATGTATGAAAACTGTCTAGCGGTAAAACTATCTTTGTTGCCCATAGCAACCAATCAGGGCCCAAAGCAACCATCAGAGCTCATAGCAACCAATCAGGGCCCATAGCAACCAATCAGAGCTTCGCTTTCATTTCATATAGTGTTCTGGAAAAATAAAAGCTGGGCTATGATTGGTTGCTATGGGCTCTGTTTGGTTGCTATGGGCTCTGATTGGTTGCTATGGGCTCTGATTGGTTGCTATGGGCACTGATTGGTTGCTATGGGCTCTGATTGGTTGCTATGGGCAACAAAGACAGTCTTTCTGCTAGACCGTTTTCATGCAAAAGGCCCTATATTGGTATAATACATGCTAGAACACATACAAAATCACAGAACTTTATAATCTCTTGTAATATTGGCCATTGCGGTTCTACATTTTATGGTTTAAAAAACGCATTTTCCCATCTTATTCTAAAAAGGGGGATCCCTCACTGGGGCCTTCATCAATGCCACACAGCATCTCACTCTATATAAGACTCAGCACATCCATATGTTACATGGAGAGCCCATTTCTATCAGCACCATGTAGTAAGCGTGGTTTCCCATGTAGTGGCGCTCTACAGAAATGAAACACTTTTGTTGATCGCTGGGAGTCATGCTGGGCAATTGCCCTGGGGCCCCACAAGTTTAGGGGCCCCAGGTGTTAAATATATATCTTAATAATCCAGAATACATGTCCTGGATATCTGGTTCTGGGCTGCTTATTTAACTCTTTGCGTGTTCTTGCAAACCGTTAAAAACCATGGTGGAGTAGGGAGCCCGTTGGCTCCCTGCCTTGCTAATTAGTCTTATAGGCTGTAGGCTGCCTACAAGACGTCAGCAGGCAGGGGCGTAGCTACAGGGGGTGCAGAGGTAGCAGTCGCTACCAGGCCCTGCAGCCTGAGGGGGCCCAAAAGCCCTTCTGCCACATAAGAAAATACCAGTATTGTAAATGGCGCGTGGTAACTGGGGGACCCCATTTCACTTTTCACACCAGGGCACAAGAGCTTGAAGTTACGCCTCTTGTCAGCAGGGTGTCCTGATGTAGTTGCTGTGATGATATGGGTGTGCTTGGCAGTAGTGAAAGGCATGGCGAGGTGCAATATCATGTATTTGGGGAGGTCCCGCTGCACTGCTATGCCCTGGGGCCCATGATGCTGTTAAGATACAGTAGCTCTGATTGCAATCGAGAAATCCTTTTATTGTGAGTTTTCTGCTTTTGTCCGTAGCATAGAAATATTTTTTTTCCTATTGACAGCATATTGGCCTACATTACACCTATTGCCCCCGCATCTAAAACAAAACCTCTTGTATTAACCAAGTTTTATGCTCCTGTTGGGTGCTGGTACAATAGCTCAGAGATAATACATCTCCCAAGCTGTGATTTTGTTCTGGAACAGAATGTGCTCCCTGACTGATTATTTTAGACAACCTATCATCTTGATGTCGAACAGGGGGATCCTTCAAGAAAATTTCTTTGACTATATTATAGTCACGGCTGTATACCGTAGAAAATGCCAATATTTCTGAAAATAGGAGTCTAAAGTGTCAGTCAGACTGTGGGATCACTAGACAGGCATGGACATTGAGGAGGACGGTTTCATGATGTAGCTCAATGTTCCCTTCTGCTGCCCAGCTGTCATATGAATAGCGACAATAACTAAACAGATTGGATGGAAACTTCCAACACTGCACCATTGTGTCGGCCACTGCTTCATGTCAATGTATTCACTATGATGTCGCCAAAAATCTAAAGGTCTCATACATGGAAGAGTTTCCCTAGTTCCCCTTTGCCTTCCTCATGATGAAAATGTAAGCCCTTACTACAGCTCTCTAAAAATAAGACACTATTGATAAATCTGCCCCAGTGTATCAGACAGTGTAAAGTTAGGCTATGTTCACACGGCTTAAAATGGGACGTATTTCGGCCCGTATTGTGCGAAATACGGGGCGAGATACGTCCCAGTCATTATGGTAATCCACAGTTCTCATAGAGAACTATGGATTACGTCTCCTCTCCCCGCCCGCACAATACGGCGAGCGGGGAGAGAAGTGACAGGTCATTTACTAGCGGCGAATACGCGCCGAGAATAATGCATGTCTATGCCCGCCGGCCCCCCCGCCCTGCCCCCGTACATACGGTGAACATAGCCTTAGACTAGACAGTCTTATAATGTGCCACATTTATCATAGTGTTGATAAATCTGGCACAGGTTAGAATTGTCTAGTCTAAGTTTGTACCATCTTTAAGTTGGCTTTTACGGCAGAATTTGGTCGTAGATTCTGGCGCATTTTTAAGCCACACAAAGCCACGCCCCTTTTTTGAAGCCACTCCCCCTTTCAGACGAGGCACTGAACCGCCTGAAACTGTCTAAAACACATAGTAAATGTGGCGAAAAGCTTGTTTTTGTCGCAAATTGAGCCATAATTCTGGCGCAACTGCCTTGATAAATCTGCCCCATTGTGTGTTAAAATCTTTCCAACATTTTCAAGATCAATCAGAAAATCCTGATTATGTCCAACCAGGGGCAGGACAAGATATTTTGGTGTCTTAAGCAAATAAGGCACATGACTCCTTTTTCCCCCTATTGCATCAAAAATTCCAATGCAGAGTATTTGCGGCTGAGCCCCTGAGCTGGGGGGGACTGGGATAACAACACAATTGTGCCAGTTTTGATGGAGTTCACTGTGCAATATAAATAACATGTTATTTCTATTCTGAGGGACAGTATGATCTCAGTGATACAAAATTTATATAGATTTTATTTACTACTTTTTATTTACTTTACAGTAGTGTCGGACTGGGGTGTCTAGGGCCCACAGGTGGAGTTGATTCTAGGGGCTCACCAATTGAGTTTTTATGGACCCACCGGTGGAGTTTATTTTAGGGGCGCTCCCTACAGCTACTGTACATGACTGTACCTGTCTCCTATATTCTGCCTCTTGCTTTTTGCCTCGCTTTCTCTGCTTTTTTGCCTCTTCTGAGAATGTATAGTATATGGAGCTAAAAAAAAAACTTTAGGTCTACTATGCTCAGGGGCCCACCGGGGGGTTTCCCCTATTGCCCTGTGGGCCAGTCCTAGCCTGCTTTACAGCGCCATTTTTTCTGAGACCCTTCTAGGGACCTGTGTGCAGGCTCCTTTCTTGTACGCTGAAGAGTAGTTTTTTGGTACTATATTTGGATACATGCAACTTTTTAAACACTTTATATTCCAATTATTTGTAGGAGGGAATGCTGCCAAAAAACAAAAAATTTTTTTATATAGTGTTATATTTTAATAGACCAATTTGGTTCATGTATCTATGGCACTCGTCCACTTCAATTACTTTATCTTTTTAATTCATAGTCACATAATAATAATTGAATTTAAGTGGATGAGTGCCGTTGATCATTGATCAAAATTGGTTTGAACCTTTTCAGCTGGCACTAATTAGTTGTGGCGTGTGCCGAGGACCTTACCCTGTATTTTAATAGACCAGACTTTTATGGACATGGCGATACCAGTGAGATTTAATTTTTTCTATTGTTTTTCTTTATTTGTAAAATGGAAAAAGTGGGTGATTTGAACTTTTACTATTTAATTTTTTTTTTTTTTAGATTTCAAAACTTAAAACTTATTTTGAACCTCCCTTGACTACTTGACCACTAAAGGGCACCATTATTTGTACACTATACTGCAATACTAATAAATTGCATGATAGTGTACAATTACAGCTGTTCTGATGCTCTGCCTCAGGCAGGTTTTAATAGGAGATCAGTAAGATCGTAGCTCTGGGGGTCTTGATTAGACACCTGACTGCCATGAAAACTGGTAAGCACCCCACAATCACATTGTGGAGGGTAGCCAGTTGGAAAGTGGAAAGGGGTACTCCCTTCTTTGGCATCTATGTAGTTAAATAGCCAGGATTGGAGTTTTATCCAGTCCTGCCAGCCAGATGAAAGCAGGGACTGGTTGTAACCAATAATCTGCACCTGGCCCTTGTGAAGTATGTTCTGGGAGTGAGCCCTCTTCATACGTCCTTCTTTCCATGAGGTGGCCTACCTCTGATTATGAATTGTCCTGGTCCTGTGTCCAACTAATTAAAGTACAAGAGAAAGCTCCGATAAACCTGTAAGGATCCCAGCACCTGTTTCAGGACATTTTATTAACTCTTAGATGTTCACAGTGTTTTCAATTCTTTTCAGCAAGCAGAGATCTTGAAAATGGTGAGAAATGAAAACACTAATTACACAGGTCTACAATTGTTTTTTTTTCAGGTGCCAAGGTTTTTTGAATAGATTTAGGGTATTTTAAGGGTGTCGAATTCAAAAATCCCATCACTTTTGCTGAACTGGTTCTAGTTTTTGAGATAACGGACAGCCATGAAAATAATGTAGACCTATTCCACATGGCAATGATGTTCCGATACCAGTGTTTACCAGAATAGCAAACCAGCCACTGTCAAACTCTGAAGAGAGGTAGAGATTGGAGTGTATGGCTGCAGCAGTAGACTGGAATTTGAGGGAAGTGCTTTGACACTTCAACTATTAAGCCAAAAAAACCTGAAGGACAATGGCCTGATTTGAGACTTAAATCTGTCCAAGCATCTGAACTTTTAGGCTAGGTTCACACGGCTTAACTGCGGGGCGTAATTTCGCCCCGCAATTACGCCGTGTGGGCGGGGCGGGAGCGGGGGAGGGGAGCGGGGGGCCGGCACTTCGCCGGCCCATAGGGCAATCACTGCTAGCGGCGCGTATACGCCGCTAGAAAGTGACATGTGAATTATCTCCCCGCCCGGCGGCTTCGCCGGACGGGGAGAGGAGACGTAATCCATAGTTCTCTATGAGAACTGTGATTTACCGTAATGATTGGGCCGTTTTCGGCCCGTAATTGGCGCACTTCGGTGCGTAATTACGGACCGAAATACGGCCCATTTTAAGCCGTGTGAACATGGCCTTAGCGTCCAGACTTAATGAACGAAATCTTCCAAAGGCAGAAATTAAAGTGACAGCCTGTCAGACAAGAGAAGAGCAGCTTCTCCCATATTTCAACCAAGAGGAAGAACTTGTAAAATGCATTGATATCCCAGGAATTGTACTTCAAATGGGACAGAATATCTACCAGAAGACTGGTGGCTATTTTTTAGACAGCTCCATTAGAAGCTTAAATGGAATGTGTCATCAGAAAATGAGTCATTGTTTAAGTCCTATTTTTATATTAAACACTTTTTTAGGAATTTTTGTTTTTTGTTTAATTTTTCATATCACTTTAAATATTTTTTTAATTAATTCTTAAGTCTTGCAGTTTTCACTTTGGCCACTAGTCCTTGTTTGCACTGCTGTAACAGCAGTCAGAGAGATGCTTTACAGTAGCTTCATGCACATAGGAGACTTAAGACTCAGCCCAATTCACTTTTATAGGAGAGTTTTCTGAGCATGCTCTGTGACCTGGGAAGAAATCATTGTGCTGGGAGGTGAAAGGGTGAACTGTGACTATCTCCTCTTGTGACTGGTGGATCCTGTGTTATCTATTCACACTGGTGTCTCCTTTCAGTTTGACCCTGTTTGTTCTGATAATGAGCAGACAACTGAGAATCTTTCTGTACAGAACAGGAAGTGTCAGACGATTATTAGGCTTAGTGGCCAAAGTGAAAACTGCAGGACTTAAGAATTATTAAAAAAATATTGAAAGTGATACGAAAAATATGCATCTCTTCACATTGGTCACTCAGCAAAACTTAAAGAATATGAAAATGTAAAAATGTAAAAATCCATTATCGTGAACATCAGTGGTCAATATGTGTGGATCCGAAGATGGTGAACTTCTTACTTGGACAGCAATCTGGATACACAAAATACTCGTGTGAATAGCAGGACAAAGCAAGATCATTGGACAAAAGTGTCATGGCCTACAAGGGAAGAAATGATTGGCGCTGCAAACATAATCAACAACCGCTAGTGGACAATATCAAAATCTCTCCCCCACCACTTCATATTCAGCTAGGACTGATGAAGCGACTTGTTAGGGCTTTGCACAAAATGGACTCAAGGACATTTGTAGATCATTCCCCGGACTGAGCATGGAAAAACTAAAAGCTGGAATCTTTGATGGGCCTCATATTCGTAAACTCATGACCGATTCCAATTTTACCAAATGCATGAATGACATTGAGGATTGGGCCTGGAAGAGTTTTGTTTCTGTTGTGAAGAACTACTTTTGTAATAACAGTGCAGAGACTTATGAAGAATTGGTGCGAGATATGCTCGCTAACTTCAAAAATTTGGAAGTTAATATGAGCATAAACAGACTTGGACTTCTGCGCAGAATAGGGTAAACCTCCAGTGGGCCACTGAGCATGGTAGACCTGGAGTTGTCCTCAGAAGAGGCAAAAAAAACATAGAAAAAGAGACAAAAAGCAAGAGGCAGAGTGTTGAGGCATGTACAGTCATATAAGGGTGGGCCCCTAAAATAAACTCTACCAGTGGGCCCAGAAACAGCTTAACCTTGGAGACTTCAACGAGGAACATGGCAAGAGGTTCCACCAGGATATGAAGGTGATGGAGGAGAGATATCAAGGCAGATGGGACACACACATGATGGCAGATGGGACACGTACACAATGGCAGGTGGAACACACACACAATGGCAGATGGGACACTCACACGATGGCGGATGGGACACGCACACGATGGCGGGTGGGATACGCACACGATGGCGGGTGGGACACGCACACGATGGCGGGTGGGACACGCACACGATGGCGGGTGGGATACGCACGCGATGGCGGGTGGGACACGCACACGATGGCGGGTGGGACATACTGCTGCAGGAGTCTTCAATGTGATCCGCATAAACAGCATTTTTTACGCATTGACATTAATAACCATAACTAATATTAATTAATCAA
The DNA here is from genome assembly GCA_025379985.1 of Phyllomedusa bahiana. Lineage (NCBI taxonomy): Eukaryota > Metazoa > Chordata > Amphibia > Anura > Hylidae > Phyllomedusa > Phyllomedusa bahiana. Next base: position 98,684 of record JAODAL010000636.1, on the reverse strand, counting down.
ATCTGACATTACTTTTTCTTGTCCCTGTTAGATATTTTTAATTTCTTTGTTGTATGATGTTAGACTGTTTACTGACTAGTTGTGTCATGACCGTTCCTGTTCAGGCCGCAGCGCAGTCCTTGGTCCATAAGTTACGGCAGAGACTGCGCTTTTGGCCATGATTTATACCTGTATTGTGCATGTTCTCTGCACTGTCTGAACACAGTCTGATTCTGTTCTGACTGGGTTTGATTGACAGCCTCGCTACACCCGTCTGGTTCACTGTCGGCCCTAGGGTAGGACCGCAGATCATTCAGTTTAAGTAGTGAGTGACAGCTGCCTGCACCACTCACCTTTCTTGCCTGTTTGTCTGCTTTCTCTTGCTCTGGATGTCAGAGGGCCTGTCCAATCACGGCCTGGACCGGAACTCTGACATCCCTTAAGTAGACCACTTCTGCTCGCTCAGCAGCATTGCTGGTTATAGTCTTTGCTTGAGCTGGTGCGCTTGGTATATGATTTGGTTTTCTTGGTACTCGTTTTTTGCCTGCTGATTCTGTACCTTTTCTGCTCTCTCTGGTTCTGACCCATTTTCGCCCGACTCTTCTTTATTGTCCAAAAACAGCAAACTAGGTAAAATCCGGCATCGTACGTAAAAGTAAAAAAATTACCTTTAATAATAATCCAAATTAAAAATCATCGGTGTGCAGCCAGATAGAAAAATCACACAGCCACCCACACGCTGTGTGATTTTTCGATCTGGCCGCACACCGATAATTTTTAATTTGTATGATCATTTTTTTACTTTTACGTATGATGCTGGATTTGACCTATTTTGCTGTTTTTGGACATTTGTTGGCTGTTGGATCCGCAACTATTCCTAGACCTCCATAGCCGGCTAAGTACTATCCTCTTCTACACCTGGCGGGGTGATAACCATTGTTTGTCTAAAGATACGTTGCTTTCCTTCTTTATTGTGTTTTGTTTGTTCAGTGTCCGCATGTTGTCATGGTAGGAACTGATGCTCTGTTGTCGCCGGCCACATAGGGTCTGGTCAGCAAGCAGGCAGGAACAGCCTTGGGGGACTTCGTGCTAGGGTCCACTGTCTGTCTGTCCCTAAGGGTAGGTTCACATGGCTTAAATTGTAGCGTATTTCGGCGTGCATTTCGCCACGTATTGCGCATTATACGTGGCGAAATGCGCGTCGCAATTAATGTAATCCAAAGCTCTCATAGAGAACTATGGATTACCCGTCGGCCCTCTGCGCATACAATACGATCGTATTGTACGCCGGGGAAGAAAAGTGACATGTCAATCGTTAGCGGCAAATACGCGCCGCTGACAATGCGTGTCTATGGGGCCGCCAAACAGCCGCACCCCCCATGTCTTGGAATTACGCACTGATAAGCACGTGGTTCCAAAACACATGGCGTATTGCAGCGCGTACAATATGTGCCGTAATAAGCCGTGTGAACATACCCTGTGTATTCTCTTCTGGGGGGTCCCTAACTAGTAACTAAAATAACACTCTCGCAATTCTGAATGCCTTTTAAACATGTTATGTTAATTAATTAACCATTAAATATCTCCGAGGCTGGAGCCAATCTGGCAACACTGAAGTCATATTCTTAATCGGCACCATAAGCTTAAAATAAAACAGTTGGCACCAAAATCAATGTATACCAGTGTTATGTCTGCAAAGTTGCAAAGTTTATACAATGGTTAGTCCTTATTTACATCACACTGGAAAATTCCGAGACTAGATCAGCGGCGTGGAGAACACGAGAGGGAGTACTGTGGATTTCCATGCAAATTTGGAGGTGGTTAATCATCAGAGCCAAAGCTGCACCAACTTGTGCAAATTGTGCTGCTGATCAGAGGTGGATTTATAACTGCGGATTGTTTATATAGAAAATGTATAGAAATGCACAGTCTCCGACAATACCTTACATTTCATTGCATTTTAAAGTTAACAGGCAAATCTTCAGCAAATCTGCAGTGTAAATTGACAATTCTGCATGGATTTCAGGATAATTTTCTCCGCAGCATAATATATGTATGAGATTTGTTAACATCTTATCTACTTTGCTGGTGCTGTAATGTATTGTGCAGATTTTCTGCCAACAGATCCATAGATAACTTACACTTTTGGCTGTATTTATGTGTCAGTCATACAGGATGTTTTGCTGTTATTTTTATCATTTGTTTTTTAAAGACTGTGTTGTCTGACGACTGATTTTATGTGTTGCAGGGCGGCCAGACAGCATTGATGCTCGGTGTTAGCCACGGCCGCTCAGACATGGTAAAAGTCCTTCTGGAGTGCGGGGCCGATGTGAACCTGGCAGCTGAGGATGGAGAAACGGCTCTGATAATCGCCTGCCAAGTGGGAAACCTGGAAATTGTGAAGCTCCTCATATCTCATCCAGACTGTGACGTAGAGCTGACGGATAAGGTAACAGTTGTTGGTGCTTAGTACAACTCCAGATCACACGTAGAGTGGTTTCACACACACAACGGTTTTTGGAAAATGGCCATTGTCGTGTTTGATGCGGTTTTTTGAGTCCAAGCCAAAAGTGGATCCAGCAGAAGGGAAAAGTATGTTATAAGTCCTTCTTCTAAGTTTCTCATTTCTTCTCGATCCATTAGAAGAACTGGAAAAATGCTCCCGTTTTTGCGGCCGTCTTCAAATTATTTTGTAAAAAAGAAAAGAAAAGCATCATGAAAGTCAGTGAAACATGGCGCCACATACCTGTTCTAGTTGGATAGTGCACGAAGTAAGTAGTTCAGGCTGAGATGATCACATCCGTGAGAAGTGGATCACAAGATAGACATTTTTGTAATTGTAGCAGTCATAGTCGTATTCGTTGTAAGGGTGCAGTGGGGTGAAAAAGTATTGACCCCCTTCCTGATTTCTTAATCTTTTGGATGTTTGTCACAATTAAATGTTTCAGATCAACAAACAGATGTAAATATTAGACAAACATAACACAAGTCAGGGGGTCTTCGAACGGTGTTTTTGGATCCGAAAATCGCATCCAAAAACGTTGCGGCAACTGGATCCTAAACAGATCCAACACGTATCCAACATGTATTTGCGTGTTTGTATGTGTATTGGCTGCAGCAGGATTGCACCCTATAGTTTATAATAGGACGTCTTTCAGACCAAGAGTTGACATGTCAATTCTTGGAACGGATCCGTAAGACGCAGTGAGACGCACATCATCACTCGTGTCAACACCGATGCGTGTTTCAAAGTAAGAGCAATGTAAATCACACTGCTATTTATTAGATACGTGTTTGGGTCCGTTTGGGGTCCAACAGACAGATCCAAACACGTATCTAAAAACGTATGTTCACACAGACCCAACACGCCGTGTGAGCATATCCCAACACAAAATGCAGTTTTTAGATGAAGGTCTTTATTATTAAAGGGGTTGTCTCACTACAGGGATTGCTGCTTTTTATGTTAAATATCTTGTAAATACAAGTCACTTTGCAATATGTGTCCATTAACAGTGTCCTACCTATTCCTAGATATCCCCTCTTGTATGGGCTGCATCAGCATCTTAGGTTGCTAAAGCGACAGACCTGTTGGATCTCTCCTGATAGGCTGCCAACACTGGTTGCTATAGCTACAGACCTGTTCAATCTCTCCTGATAGGCTGCCAGCACTGGTTGCTATAGCTACAGACCTGGCTTCTACTGCAGCCTAGTGGAAGCCAGTAAACACGCCCCTGAATTCAAAGTGAAACCAAGAAAACAGGACGGAGGTAAGATGAATCAATGTAGTGAGACAACCCCTTTACGGAAAGAAGTCATAAAAACCTACCGGGCCCTGTGTGGAAAAAGTAATTGCATCACCCTCCAAAACATTAATTAACTATGTTTTCTCACTGAAGCAGAGTACAATTTCCCTCACCTCACCTGGGCCTGATTACTACCACATCTTTACTTCAAGTTTAAAATCTGCAGTACAATCTGAAATCTACCGTTATAGATTATCCTGCTAATCCACAGATAATCATCAGCAAAATCTACAGCTGTAATATTAAGGTCTGGTTCACATTTGCGTCGGAGGTTCAGGTTGAAACCTCTGGTGCAGATTCAGTCACAAAAAGTGGCAAAGAAATTGCAGCATGCTATGCTATTTTTTTCTGGTCAAACAATGGATACCGCTGCAGAAATCCAACAGACCCCATTGTAGTTAGTGCGGTCTGTTTAGGCACCATTGGCGTCCATTGTTAAACAAGTAAGATTACTATTATTACTATTTATTTTAGAGCGCCATTGATTCCAGGGTGCTGCACATTCAAGGGGGTTCCACACATAACATAAGTCAAACAAGTACAATGGTGACAATATGTGACTAACTGGTACAGAGGGAAAGAGACCCTGCCCGCAAAGGCTTACAATCTACAAGACTCCACCTGTTCCAAACAGAACCTCTGACACAGATATGAACCAACCCTAAAACCACTGATTTTTATTTTTTTGCATAGTCTGTAGTGGCTCATCTATAACAAATCTATGCCAAAGTCTGCAAGATTGGATGCACATTGTTTGCCGATTTGCTTGGAAATGTTCCAACATTTGTGAACTTATCCTTGGCGTGCCAATAGTTGTAGGCTTTACCATTTCATCTACTGAATAATCTTAACAGACGTAACTAGAATAGTATGGGCCCCGTCCACCTAATAACGGGAAACTGAAAAAGCAACATAAGTAACAATAAGTAAAGCTATAAATTATACCGCCATGTGTCCGAGAACTTGTATAGTAGCACTAGATAACAGAAATCCACCAAAACGGATACTTTTCATAAATGAGGCCCAAGTCTGACTGTCCTTGTTGCCCATAGAAATCAATCAAAGCCCAGCTTACATTTTTGTTAGAACAGTAGATGAAATTAAAGATTGCATCTGATTGCTTTCTATGAGCTCTGATTGGTTGCTGTGGGCAGCAAGGACAATCTTAAGGCCATACATTTTTGTTAAATTAGGCCCAATGTTTTTGCAATTGTGTTACCACCCCCCCCCCCCCCCACCTCCAATATCAGTGGATAATCGTGATCCATCCTCTGATGAATCCTCATCCAACTAGTGAGGGGAAACACGTCGCGATCGTAAGGAAATCAGCAAGATAGTACCCAGCAACCAACTATTAGGCTATGTTCACACGGCTTAAAATGGGACGTATTTCAGTCCGTAATTACGCGCCGTAGGTGCGCGAATTACGGTTGGAATACGTCCCAGTCATTACGGTAATCCACAGTTCTCATAGAAAACTATGGATTACGTCTCCTCTCCCTGCTCAGCGAATCCGCCGTGGGGGGAGATAAGTGACATGTGAATTACCAGCGGCATATACGCGCCGCTAGTGATGATAGTCTATAGGCTGGCGAGGTGCCGGCCCCCCGCCCCGCCCCGTCCCCACGGCGTAATTGCGGGGTGTAATTACGCCCCGAAAATAAGCCGTGTGAACCTAGCCTTAAGGTCGTTTTACCACTCCCTGCCTTATTTGATATTAGTTTGTGCTTTAATGGGGTGAGACACCGATAGGTGAGGCTGCCCTTTTCGGGGCAAACCCTCCACCTTGATAAGTGATATGGATAGTACTTGTCTTTTGATATTGGGTTATAGCTTTCTTTGTGTATCTACAGTACCTTTCCTTTTTATTGATTTTCGTTCACATATTTAGTTGGGATTTAGAGATTTTATTGATTTAAAGTATGTTTTAAATGAAGTTTTTCAGTTTGGCAGTGATGCCAACATAACCCATACATTTGGATTATATTGTTTGCTCTGCGATTTGGTTAAAGTGTACCTCTTAAAGGGAACCTGTCACATTGGTTATCCCACCCAGGACTGTGACAAGGTACTCTGGTGCCCTAGGCAAGTAAGGCATGTAGGGCCCTCCCCTCCGGAAAATTCAGCCCACTTCATACCACCTCACATTCCCTGTTCTGCCTGCGATGAAGTAGCGCCCTAGGCGGTCACTTGTCTTTGCCTACCCATTGTCCCGGCCCTGATGATCCCCTTGCTGAGGACAGCACAAGCTAGTGTCAGACCTGCTGTTTCCAGTGCTGTGTCCCTTATTCTGTAAGATGCAGCAGTTTTAGAGTACTTAATGCTCAAATCTGGCAGTTTTCAGCCTGTTCTGCCAGAGAAGAGTCCAGCTTATTCATGAGCCCATGTTGGCCCCACCCACCTGCAGCTAGCCCCACCCACCTGCCGTTAAGTACCAAGTTTCTACCTATTCACAGTAAAAGGCTGAATCAGCTGTGAGTGGGCAGGGCTGACGACTGCTCATGAATAAGCTGGACTCGTCTCTGGCAGAACAGGCTACAGACTGATCAGTAAATGATCAGAAACTGCGGCATCTTACAGAATAAGGGACACAGCGCTGGAAACAGCAGGTCTGACACTAGCTTGTGCTGTCCTCAGCAAGGGGGGCATAATCTATGTGAGAACCCTCTTAGGATGTAAACATGCGGTGATAAAAGGTGGAGATTCACTTCCATCTTCTGATTTTATCACATCTTGCTAGGATTTGCCGTCTCTTTATGGTAGGTGAGGTTCTGACCTCTAGGACTTCTACCTACCTTGAGAACAAAGGGTGTTCCCATCACAGTTTTTCCCTGCACAGTAGTGGATGGGACTGGTTGTAGCTCCCTGCACAGCTGGTTGCCCAGGATCGCTGCAGTACTTAGAGAGCCCCTGGGGCCCCTTCATTCTTGGGGTTGGTGTAAGTTCCTGAGGTCAGACAGCAATGAAAATACAACTTCTCTTTTTAAAACACAGCTGGTCTCCTGCCTGAGATGGCTGATACCAGGGAACAAATATGAGCAGAAGGGCCAGAGCCACAGGTTGGAAACTTAAAGGGGTTTTGCCACGAAGTAAAATTGATGTGGGAAGCTTGCAAATGAAATGACATCATTATTAAAAATTCTGCACCGTTTTTGTCTTAGCTGCTCCTTTAGTGATCCATTGTTTACAGCTCATCTCCAGGGGATACGACCAGGGCTGAGAGCTCCTCACTCCTGGTCGCACATGCTCAGACATCACCTCTCCTCTCAGGTAGCTACTGAGTGTTCAAACCCCAGGTGGTGTCACTCTACTTCTCCTCTGTCCTCCTTAGTAATTAGTCAAACAGTGCAAATAAATAAAAAAGAAACCTCAATGAGGGTTGTGCATTGATAATGAGAAAAAAAAAAACACAGGTTTTGTTCCTGCAGGGATTCTAACCTAGGACCCTTGTGCCTGTAGGCCAAAACTTTGCCTCTCAGCTACTCGCAATACTTTACATAAACAGACCTTTCTTTGACTAGAGAGAGGAAAAGACTGGTGATGTCATCCTGCCGGGTCACATGATATGCAATTCAAACAAATCACACACGCCCCCTTCTGAGCGCACAGAGCTGAAGAGCAGGATGCAGGAGGAATGAGATGAGATCATGGCAAAACCCCTTTAAGCCTGCAAAGAAGGTGGGCTCCCCTTTGCAGATCTGCCAGTGCTTCCTATAATCTGCACCCATCCAATAATCCAGAATACTAGTAGGAACTGCTGCATATGGTGGTATTGGTTATGTCTGCAGATTTTCGAGCTCAGGATGGAAAGAGCGAAACCGATCCAGGATTCCAACTCGGGTCTCTGTAATGTACAGAAGACCCCCCAGCCTGGGCCATTCCATACCCCATCCAAGGAGGCCGCTCCTTCCACCGCCCTCCAGCCTTAGATATAGAATTTCCCTTGTAATGAAGGTAATCACATTTGACAACAGTCGCCCAACACTGAACGAAAGATGAAATTCGAGATTATTTTAAATCCCGCAACCTCCATACTCCTTGCCCCCCTGCTGTGTGTGGCCGCTCCAGGAAGCTTCTGCTAATGGACAGAGGCCCCACCGGGATGTTACATGCCGTCACCTCCATATATACAGTGCAGCTTATCGTATCATATCCAGCTGTGCCCACAATGATCTTTATACATGCCCTTCATCAGTCACCTGGCACATAAATCCTGACACAGATAAGCCTGGTATGCCTGGTATGTGTCGGCTGGCATAAACATGGCAGAAGCTGCGAATACTCTGCAGCCAAAGTAAATATGATGCAGATGGATCGTCTCAGACATTCCTCGTTCTTTTTCTTCAAAGCTTCATAAATAATATGGATTTTTGGATGGGTTTTAGAACCTAATAGGGTTTCTAGGACGTCAACATAACCCCACCAACTACATCCATAGTAACAATTGGCCTTATATACGTCCCAGGACAGACAGATGCCAGGAGGGGGTCAGGTCCCTGCCCCGCCATTCGCTCTTGTAGGCCACAGGTCCTTCAAGTCTACTTAGTCCTAGAAACGTCATGTAGACTAGTGCACTCGAGAGACCTCATCATAGCTGCTTGCACCAGGCTACGAACATCACAGGTCAGAGGCCAGAAGTGCCCTCTAGCTTAAAGGGGTTGTCTCCCATCGGAGTTTCATAGATGCATCCTGTCACTTCCTGGTCAGACTGTCTGTAATTAGCATACGAGCTCCTGCATTCACTCACTCCTTGTTTTCAGTCTGCTAATTAGTTTAGATTAGCTCAGAAGCTTCTCTGAAACTGCTAGCAGGAGATTTATCTAAAGTAAACAGTACTAATTACAGACTTTTGTCTGAAAGATAGATAACACACCCATTAACTCTGGCTGTTGACCTGTGTGATGACGTCACTCCCTGCTATCACATAGAGCAAACAGCAGGGGACAAAAGAGTAAACAGGTCGGTCACTGGGGAAACAGAAAGAGCCAGAAAGGTGATAAATTCACTTGTAGCTCCTTAACAAAAAAAAAGATGAACAAAGCAATGTATTTGGAAAATGTCTTAATTTAGTGTTCCCTACATTTTGAAAGCTATTCTTTGTAGCGAGACAACCCCTTTAAATAATATAATTGTGTTCCTGGAGCCACAATAAAACTAAAAAACTTTTACTCCCATTCTTCCGATCCCAGCACTGTGTCTCCCTTGTCTTCTGTTGACTTGCTGTCACTTCTGAACGGGGATGTCACTGCTGTAGCTGCTGAAGTCACGTGTCTCTGATTTACACCCCGGTTTGGAAGTGAACAGCTCTAAACGGTGATGTAAGTAGAGGCATGTGACTACTTAAACCAATCAGTGGCTGCAGTGATGACGTGCCCGTTTGGAAGTAGACCGGAGGAGGGGGGCGGCGGTAGGTGATATGTTTTTTAGTCTTATTGGGGCCCCAAAATGGAGCATTAGATTATTTTTGCATACAAAATGGACATCCACTTTAAGCCGCTATGACCATTGTGGAAACCAGGTTACAACCGCATTTTACCCCTTGTTTCGGGAGGGGGGTGGAAGAAGTTGTATAATGTGTGGAATAAAAAATGGGGACTTTACTATGTGGGGGCACAAAAAAGGCCTTATCACTTGTAGGATAGTAGGGGGCACTATTATATGAGCAGTCGTTTACATTAACTATCACGTGTGGAATTTTAAGTGGGCATATAGTAAGGGGGGGTGCGCTAAGAGGGCACTATCACTGTGTAGGAATATTAAAAAGAGGGCACTATCATGGCAGGAATATTAAGTGAGGAGTGTGCTAAGAGGGCACTATCACTGTGTAGGAATAGTAAGGGGGACTATTACTACGAGGAGGCATATTTTAAAAAAAAGGCTTATAGGAAAGAGCTGAGCTCTCCAGCACCATCTATTAGATGTAACAATCCTCAATTCACATCTTACTCACCTAGTCTTGCAAAGTGAAAGGAGTTCACCCAACCCGTTCATTTCTACAACAGTGTTGGGTTGGTTGCCCCTTCCGTGCGTTTTGGCTGGCTATGTGAGGAAGACACTATCACTGAGCAGAAAGAATAAGTGGGTACTATAAATGTGAGGCTGGTACTAAGGAAGCGCTATTACTGTGTAGGGGCAGTTAAAGTGGTTGTCTCACTATAAGGCAGGGGCGTTGCTAGGGTCCTAAAACATCCGGGGCTCGGGCCCTTTGTGTTTTTCCTGCCTCATTGTGAACTGTGGATGTTTTTTTAAGGAAAAACCCTTTGTTCTGTCCTAATTTTTGCCCTCCCAACAGATCCCCCATCTCCTCAGCGTCACTGCCAGTAAAAATCCCAATGACAATTTTCTTTTTCAGAATTCTCACTTTTATATGAAAATACCCCCAAAAAAAGTTCCCCCAAAATTTCCCCCTAATGGAGCAAATCTACCAGACAAGTGATTGTTACTAAAACCCTCCTACAAACCAAGCCCCAAAAAACTATTACTACATAAGGATCAAATTAATCCTGCCAGACCCTGCCCAAAACCAACCCCCTAGGGTGCTATCAGCTGTACACAGGCTCTGAAGACATTATACCACTGCCCATAGGACCAGATAGTGGAGACCCAGTGTACACGGCTTTGATACATATACCACCGCCTACAAGTGACCTTTTATAGGGTAATTACTAGTTTTATGTAGGGCCTGGAAAATTTAAGTGATTACACTGCAGTTACATTTGGTGACTCACCGGAGACGTCTTTTCTGATCAGCGTCGTTCACTTTCCCCTTTTTTTCTCCATCCGGTTCACACCTTCATGCTGATTGCTCCCGGCCCAATACTCGTCCCTGAGGATTTGGACACAAATATTTAGAATCCGCACATTTCCAGCAACTCCTTAATTTTAGGTATAGCAGTCCACTCAGTTAGGTATATAGGGGCACTGAAGCAGTATATGGGGCCACAGGCAGGTATATGGGGCCACAGGCAGGTATATAGGGGCCACAGGCAGAATATAGGGGGGCACAGGCAGTATATGGGGGCACTGAAGCAGTATATGGGGCCCACAGGCAGTATATGGGGGCACTGAGGCAGTATATAGGGGCCACAAGAAGGTAATAGGGGCATGAGGCAGAATATAGGGGCAAATGAGGCAGTATATGGGGGCCACGGCGATATGGGGGCCCAGGCAGGGATATGGGGCACAGGGAGTATATGGGGCAAGGCAGCATATGGGGGCCACAGGCAGGCATTATAGGGGCACAGGCAGGTATATGGGGGCCACAAAGGCAGCATATGGGGGCCACAGGCAGTATTTGGGGGCCACAGGCAGGGAATATGGGGGCCACAGGCAGGATATGGGGGCCACAGGATTATGGGGGCACAGTCAGGCATTATAGGGGCCACAGGCAGGATATGGGGGCCACAGCAGCATTATGGGGGGCACAGGCAGGGATATTGTGGGGCCACAGGCAGGCATTATAGGGGCACAGGCAGGATTATGGGGGCCACAGCAGGGTATGGGGCACAGCAGGATATGGGGCCAAAAGCAGGCATTAAAGGGGCACAGGCAGTATTAGGGGCATGAGGAGGTAACGCTTTAAATAACACATTTATACTCACCCTTAAACACCCGGCCCGGAAGCGCGCTCCGGGCCTTCAGCCCGCGCCCCTCCCGGGGAGCTCCTCGGGGCACGGCCTATGCGCGCTGTGCGCCGGGACAGGCACGTCGCGATGCATCACATATCGACGCTGGCGGGCGCACGGGGCGCGGCGGGTCCTCAGCGCTGTGAGGACCCGGGGGCCCCGCAGTGTCGGACCCAGAGCCCGGTCCGACACTGTCTGCGGGAGCAGGGAGCGCTCGCTCTTGCTCCCCCAGAAAAGCCCGCAGTTGCATGTGCTTTCCAGCGGACGAACATGCAGCTGAAGGGCCAGTCGGTGCTCCAAGCCCACGGCAGCGGCCGGGGCCCCGGGAGACTCGGGGCCGGGGAAAGTTTTATTTGGGGCCCGGAGCCCGAATAAAACAGCCTATGCGACGCCCCTGCTAAAAAGGATTTGCTTTTATTTTAAAAGATCTTGCAAAAACAAGTCACTTTGCAACATATGTCCATTAACAGTGTCCTACCTATTCCAAGATATCTCCTCTCGTATGGGCTGCATCAGCTTCTCAGGTCGCTATAGCTACAGACCTGTTCAATCTCTCCTGATAGGCTGCCAGCACTGGTTGCTATAGATACAGATCTGGCTTCTACTGCAGCCTAGTAGAAGCCAGTAAACACGCCCCTGAATTCAAAAATGTAACCAAGAAAACAGGTCTGAGGTAAGAGGAATCAATGTAGTGAGACAACCCCTTTAAGGAGATATTATTACTGTGAGGAGGGCAAAGAGGGGACACAGGAGGCTTTCATGTAGAGGGGCTCAAACTGGCATAGGCATAACTATAGGCAAAGCAGTTGCTGTGGGGCCCTGAGGTTGAGGGGGCCATTCAAGTGCAAAAACATATTCCCCTTTTTTATGGATAAGAATTTGCTGGTTTTCTACTATCTTGCACTACTATGTGGGTTCTCAGATACATGGCAGTATTATTTATACCTTTGTCATGTTGCTGTTTTAGTTTTCTGCCATTAGGGGCTGGTTGTCCCTTATTTTCCTATGGGACTCTGTGCCCACAAATAATAATCCCCCTTCAGTGTTGTAACTAAAAGTCACAGAGGGGAACAGTAAGGGGGTACTGTTACTATGTAGGGCAGTAAGAGGACACTTACTATGTAGGGGCAGTAAGGAGGTATTATTTCTGTGTAGGGACAGTAAAAGGGGATGTATCGCTTCATCAGTTCGGCTGTCCTTTTGTAGCTTGTTTTTCCTGAAATCCAGGGGCGTTTCTTAACTGAAGGGGGATGACATCATCCTCCCCCTTCACTGTTCATGCTCGCTCTCAAGTCAGTGTGTTCAACCCCCCCCCCTCCACATGTCACTGTGTCGTTCCTCTCCTTTTGCAGTCTTATTTTGTAAGAGCTGTTTACATACCACAGGCTGCATTCAGTCTTGAAAGTCTTCTATTAACTCAGAGCACTGATATCTTCGCCTCTCACAGCTGGAGGTTTGTTACAGTTGAATCCAGTCTTCTATGAACTCCTCCAGAGCGGCACAGATCCGTCTCCCTTCTATGCAGGAGCCGAGGTACAATTCTGCTCTTTTCTGATTATAGAAGCAGCTTCAGTGTCAATGAGGAGCTGCTGGCTGTACAGAGTGAATTGTCGCCGGCTCCTTACACGCAGGAGCATTAGGCACCGAGGCACAATTCTGCTGTTTTCTGATTATAGAAGCAGCTGCAGTGTTACTGTGCAGCTCCTGGCTGTACAGAGTGAAATGTTGCCGGCCCCTTAGTCTGAGTGAGAGAGGCAGGAATGCACGCTCCTGTGAATATGACCGACTGGGGGCCAGACAGAATGTAAATTAGTAGAGCCATCAGCCAATGAAATGCAAGAAGGTGGGATCTGACCTGCACTGGGGAACAGTGTTTACAGAAAACGAAGATAAGGGAGACCATGAAAACAAGACCGCTTTGCAATTGCAAATGACATCGAATTGCAAAGTTGCTTGTTTTCACTGTCCCCTTATTCTGAAGACCATTTAATGAAATGATACAACCCCTTTAAGGATACACTATTACTATGTAGGGGCAGTAAGGGGTCATTATTTGATTTCTTTGTAGGGACAGTAAGGGGGCACCATTACTGTTTAGGGACAGCTAAGGGGACTCTTACGGTGTAAGGACAGTTAAGTGGCCATTATTACTATGTAGGGGCAGTAAGGGTGCATTATTACTATGTAGGGGGCTCTGACTACTTAGCAAGTCTGCTTCATAAGTACAATATATATGAGAATTATAAGCCCATTTATGTAACATAATATTGAATAATGTAAGGTATAAAACGCAGAAACGCTCTGAGACTAAACTAAATAACGACCTCGGCTCTGCTCCATCTCGCAGATACCAACGTGATTGTCAGATTTTTTGCACCTGGCAGTTGAGACTTTCCGGCGAGGACTCGGTTGTAACCTTTTTATGACATGAATTCATTTCATTTATAGCTAACCTAGATTTTGTCTTTTTGGAACAGGCTGGTAACTCGGCTTTGTCTATTGTGCTGGATTCCGCCCACAGTGAGATTGCAGAACTTCTACAAGCCCACACAGAGCACCAACATCCCTGCCCCGCCACTGACATGGGAGAAGAAGGCTCATTGTAAACATCTATGGAAGACAAAAGACTCATTCTTCTGAGCGCTCACTCCAGTCAGAGCACGGAGAGCGGATATCATCCATCTCTGCATTGTCTTCGTTTACACTCAACTATTCCAAAAATGTGTATATGGCCCTGCTCTGCGCTGACAGGGGCCTGACACCACAATGTCTATTCTCTTGACTTCTCCAGGAACAGTATTCTCACATTGGGTCACATTGATAAAAAGAAGAAAAAAAATTGGGGTTGAATTTTTGAAGCAAGCAAGTTTTTTATAGGTTCCTGCCTCTAATTTTTTGCAGGCTTTTTCTCCATGCAAACTTTTGCACTGGGGCAAATTTCCCATGAGCACCCCCTACAAAATTGATAGGTCAACCTGAAGGGCAAAATGCAACACATTAAAAATAACTATTTTTTATTTGTATATTTTTGCAGCATTTTGGGTGTAACTCATCAAATAAGTATTTACACCCCCTCCGTCTATGACATTTATTTAGCAGCTTTGCATTTCTGTGCAGACTCCTCTGTAACAATACCCTTCATCCTACACCATAATGAGTAAAGAGGCTGTCCAAGATTTTTGGAAACCCCTCCAGTGCCCGGGACAGTGCTATAACCAAAAAAAGAGATAAAGGTACTCCATTGTTCCCTGCTGATGCCCATTACATCATAGCCTCGGTGGTCATGTGCCATACATACGAATAATGACCACTGAAACCAGTAATTGGCTATCCAGTCAACATAACCCATGAAGGTGACGCCACTACCTTTTATTTTGGTAGCACTGTTCCCTTTACCCAAAAAATATTCCTTAATGTGTAGGATGAAGGTTGTTGTTGTTATAGAGGGTAATAAAGAAATGCTTGCAATGCTCACCCTGCTGGAGTCTCTTTTTAATGGAGGATCCTGGTTTCGGCAGATGCCCTGCACGGATCACTGTCGGCTTTCACGGCTTGTAATAGATTCACGTCACTGAAGAAGTGCTCAGTATCCAGCAGGGTAAATGCCTTTTCCTTTAGTAAAAACATATTACTTAAACGGAGAATAAAATTGTGTCAGTCATCCACAGACGCATTTCGGGCACGAAATGCGTCAGCGGACACCAGGCTCCATTTTATTATCTGTTTAAGTAATATGTTTTAAATAAAGGAAATATTAAGTGGGCACTATTACTATGAGGAGGACACTATCATTGTGTAGAAATAGCAAAGGGGCACTATTATTACGAGGAGGGCATATTTCTGGGAAGAGAGCTGAACTCTCCAGCACCATATCCAGCAGGGTAAATACCTATATTCAAGACATATTACTGAACCAGAGAATAAAATTATGCGTGGCGTCCGCTGACGCGTTTCGGGCCCGAAATGCATCAGAGGACGCCACACACAATTTTATTCTCTGTTTAATATGTTTTGAATAAAGGAAAAGGCATTTATCCTGCTGGATATTGAGCTCTTCTTCTGTGTTATAGAGGGTGCAGCAGAAAGATGCAAATGGGTGTCCCAGTACATCAGATGAAAGGGGGTGTAAATACTTATTTGGTGAGTAACACCCAAAATGCTGAAAAAAATAAAATGAAAATTATTGTTGCATCTGCTATATTTTGCCCTTCAGGTTGAGCTATGACTTTTTGTGTGGGGCACACGCATGGAAAGTTTGGCCCTGGTGGTGGCGGAGAGGTCACTACCAGTTATATTTTAATTCTTATGCAGTCCTGGTCACTGATGGAGGTTTCAACATTGTTGCAAACTCCCGCTCAATTTGTCAATTTAATATGTTTTTGCACAGTATTTTATTCTTTGGGTGGTGGAAATGTTGGGCATGAGAAAATATGGAAAATATAAAAAAAATGTTATTTTTATAGATGTGCCCCCCCACCCCACCATGAATAGCTCTTACCTCTAGTAGGTGTGATGATGTCATAGCACAGGATGATGTCACTCTTGACACTATCATAATATTATAGGACAGCAGGAATAATATAGAACTGTATACTATTTTTATATTCCCTTAAAGCACATCAGAAGGAAAGAGGCCAAGCAGCGCCCCAGGGGCCACTTTACAGCAGTGTCAATCAAGGTATGTTTTTTTTTTTACTTTTAAAAGGATATTCCCATTTTATTCATTGGATGCCTGACAGAACGGGGTCCCACCTCCCTGAGCCTCAGCCCCCATCCTGTCCATCCAGTCCTGCACCTATCGGGCATCCCGTGGGTAAGATGGATACATCACTTTAATGAATAATACAAAGCACAAAATAAGATTAGCACACAATTTTTCAGAAAATACACCATCAGTATTGTAGAGAAAAACTCAGAGTCCTATTGTCAGGTTGCTTTAATTTTTTCGGGGGAGACTTGTTGAAACTGACAACCAATCAGCTTCCAGCTCTCATGGTTCAGAGCTCTTTTTTTAAAATTAAAGCTGTAATCTGATTGGTTGGTAGGGGCAGCAGCACCATGTTTGCTTTGCACCGGTTTTAATTAATCTACCCCTTTAATGGGATCATTTGTAACAAGCTTTGCAAAATGAAGTGTGTTTTCCATCTCAGAAAGGTGCAAAAAGGATTTTTTTTAATTGCATCAATGGGTTAAAGGGCATAGGTGTACAAGAAGGCTGCCACTGGGACTTGTAGTTCCACAGCAGCTTTATAGCTGTACAAATCAAATACCAAAGCTAGGCTAAAGATGAGCACAACATTTCCTCCGCACATATGTTGTGATTTCATCTATGATCATCAAAATTACTTCTCATGAATATTAATTAGGCTGCATTTGTATGCAGTTTTATTGTCACGCTCATGCTGGCATTGGCCTCCACCGAGGCATGGTTTCTCCTGTAGGGGTTTGACTCAAGGGAAGGACGCAACCTTGATGGCTATGCCCCTGTCCAGTCTACATCCTTTCTAATAGTCGATTGCCCTGTTATTTGAACTCACATGTGATTGGTCACAGTTTTTAATGAACAAGTCTACAAGCTCCACCCCATTGACTCATTCAGAGATCCACTAATCTGCATCTGATAAACATTTCCTAAAAACCAAAGTATGGAAGCAAAAGCTTTAACAACTACTCCCATCAGGATATATTATAAACTAACACTGGTTCATCTCAGATAATGTTACAGATTAAACGTAAAAATGGCTACTAAAATCAGGAAAACTTGGTTGTCCTCTTGCAGAAACAGCGCCACCTCTGGTCACACACAACTTGTGGTATTGCAGCTAAGACCAATTACAACGCTGCCCTGCTGTCTGCAGGGGGGAGTTTCGATCTCATTTCCATTCTCAATGGAGAGTTTTAGGGGCCAGTTCCAGAGATGGGTGATGGCATATTCTTTAGGCTATGTTTACACGGCGTAATTGTAGGGCGTACAGTACGCCCCTCAATTACGCCGGGTGTTCGGGAGCGCGTACTCCTGCGGCGCGGGTGGGCCAGTAGCCCGCCGGCCCCATAGACTATCATTGCCCGCGGCGTGTATTTGCCTCAAGTAATTGACACGTCACTTATCTCCCCGCATGTACAATATGATCGTATTGTACGAGCAGGGAGAAGAGGCGTAATCCATAGTTCTCTATGATAACTGTGGATTACTGTAATTTTGGTGCGCATCTCGCCCGGATTAGAGCGCAATTACAACACGAAATGCGTGCCGAAAGTACCCTGTGTGAACATAGCCTAATATGCGTGAGATGGGACAACCCCTTCAACGTCAGTGTCGCTGAACTGCAATACCAAGCACAACCTCTGGGCCAGAGTGGCGCTGTTTTGGAAGAAAGGCGCCATGTTTTTCTAATCCTGGACAATCTGTTTAGGATATACAGTATTTACACCTGTGTTTATTGCTTAACAATTCTCCACATCAGTAAAAATGAAAGATATTTTTCTTCCGCAGATATAATTATACGGTAAATGAGCAGAGTTGTAGCTCACTGTATCTGCCTCCTTACATTAGGGACGCAGCGCAATTCAGTGCATCGGGGATTACAATGTTTTATTTCAATTCCCCGGCGGCCGCACAGATCGCACTGATCCTTCCAAACACGACCAATGTTTCCAGCCTTATTATAGCTGATTAAAACATGTTCTTCTCTCTGCGGAGACAAAAATAGACTCCTAAATGGGAAGCAGCAGCGCTGAAGCCGTCATTATTATAACGAACGTAATTAAATATTCAAGGCAAGATTAGGATTTCTGCAGAGCTAGCATTTACAGGTGGGTAGAGCATGTTCACAAAGCGACAGATTACATAATCTACATAGAAGCGGTGTCACTAGATACATACATTATCCCACAAAAGTAAGTGCACCCATCACATTTTTGTAAATATTGTAGTATATCTTTTCATGGGACAACACTGAAGATCTGACACTTTGATACAATGTAAAGTAGTCAGTGTACAGCTTGTATAACAGTGTAAATTAGGTGTGCTCTCAAAATAACTCAACACAGTCATCAATTTCTAAACTGCTGACAACAAAAGCGAGTACACCCCTAAGTGAAAATGGACAAGTTGTGCCCAAAAGGTCAATATTTTGTATGTCCACCATTATTTTCCAGCACTGCCTTAACTCCTCACACTCCCACCACCATGCTCGACTGTAGGCAAGACACACTTGTCTTTGTACTCTTCACCTGGTTGCCGCCACACACGCTTGAAAACCTTCTGAACCAAATAAGTTTATCTTGGTCTCATCAGACACAGGACATGGTTCCAGTAATCCATGTTCTTAGTCTTTTTGTCTTCAGCAGACTGTTTGCCAGCTTTCTTCTGCATCATCTTTAGAAGAGACTTCCTTCTGGGACAACAGTCATGCAGACAGAGTGCTCAGACCAGACGCTGCACAGAGACTGACTCCCCTCCCCTCTAACCTCTGCAGCAATGCTGGCAGGACTCATACATCTATTTTAAAAAGACAATCTCTGGATATGAATCTTTGGTTGTACATGGCGAGGTTTGTTCTTAGTGGAACCTGTCTTGTTAAACTGCTGTATGGTCTTGGCAACTGTGCTGCAGCTCAGTGTCAGGGTGTTGGCAATCTTCTTAGCCTGGGTCAACTTTATGTAGAGCAACAATTCTTTTTTCAGCTCGTCACACAGTTCTTTTCCATGAGATGCCATGTTGAACTCCCAGTGACCAGTATGAAAGAGTGCGAGAGTGATAACACCAAATTTAGCACACCTGTTCCTCATTCATACCTGATACTTTGTAACACTAATGAGTCACTTGACACAGTGGAAAGTGGCAAATTGGGCATAATTTGTCCATTTTCACTTAGGGGTGTACTCACTTTTGTTGCCAGTGGTTTAGACATTGATGGCTGTGGGTTGAGTTATTTTAAGGTCACACCAAGCTGTACACTGACATTGTATCAACATGTCAGATCTTCAGTGTTGTCCCGTGAAAAGATATAATCCAATATTTACAAAAATGTGAGGGGGTGTACATTACATTATCCTGTGCAGTCACTGTACATACATTACATTACTTATCCTGTACTGATCCTGAGATACATCCTGTATTCTACTCCAGAGCTGCCCTCACTATTCTGGTGCAGTCACTGTGTACATACATTATTTATCCTGTACTTATCCTGAGTTTCATACTGTATTATACTCCAGAGCTGCACTCACTATTCTGCTGGTGCAGTCACTGTGGACATACATTATCCTGTACTTATCCTGAGTTTCATCCTGTATTATACTCCAGAGCTGCACTCACTATTCTGCTGGTGCAGTCACTGTGTACATACATTACTTATCCTGTACTGATCCTGAGTTACATCCTGTATTATACTCCAGAGCTGCACTCATTGTTCTACAGACTGTTAGGCTGATATCTCCCAACAGAATGCCCTGCTTGTTTTTTGTTGACACAGCTTGCTTTGGTGACTTGCATTTTGGGAAGTGTTGTCTTTACAGAAAATAGTGTTAAAGAAGCTTATTAAGGTTAAACTAATTGCCTCATTGCATTACAGAATCTCAGTTACACGGTTTTAAAGCTTGCAGTTTCTAGTAACATCCAGGATAATTGTGAATCCAGCTCTGGAATATAATATAGTTTGTAACTTAGGATCAGTATATCATACGCACACAGTGTCTGCACCAGCAGAATAGTGAGTGCAGCTCTGGAGTATAATACAGGATGTAACTCAGGATCAGTACAGGATAAGTAATGTATGTACAGTGACTGCACCAGCAGAATAGTGAGTGCAGCTCTGGAATATAATACAGGATGTAACTCAGGATCAGTACAGGATAAGTAATGTATGTACACAGTGACTGCACCAGCAGTATAGTGAGTACAGCTCTGGAGTATAATACAGGATGTAACTCAGGATCAGTACAGGATAAGTAATGTATGTACACAGTGACTGCACCAGCAGAATAGTGAGTGCAGCGCTGAAGTACATATTATACTGGTTGTAGAACAGGATTAGTACGGAATGTAATGTACACAGTGATTCAACTTTATATATGGACTCATTCTATATGTGAGTTGTATAACATTAATCTAATATGGAAAATCATTTAAGAGCACAATTTGCATATAATTCCCGTCACCAAGAAGAATTAAAAAAAATAAATAAAAAGGAACAGCCCATTTAATTTATTAGGAACTGTGTAATACTTCATTTTTAGTTTAGAGCCCTTGTAAAGAAATTAAACACTAAACTCCCTTACAGATCACAGCTGATTGCTAATGATTCAAGCAGCAGGATACTACATGATTAGCTTAATGTTATGCTGATGTGGCCCTTGATGAAAATTAGTCTGACACCCGTCATAGACCCGACTTCCAAAGAGCTATTACACCATACTTGCCAACCATCTCATTAATACCCCGGGAGAATTTTAGCAACACCACCTACAGATTGGAAATGTCTATACCCCTCCCAGGAACCACCACTTTTAGGCAGTGGTTGCATAAGGTACGCCTCTTTTGCAGTCCATATTCCAGGCAAGTAAGGCTTAAACACAGATAATACTTTTAATTTGTCATATATACAGACTGCGGCCCTGGTGCCACCTAGTCATACAAATATCATATTTATGTGCTAAAGTGCCAAAAAGCATAAAAATCCAAAGGCAGGGCATCCACCACAGGCCCTAGTCTACCAGCTGGACAGCCCAGCCCTCACAATCATTACCATTTCATTAAGAGACTTCAGCACAATGGGAGTGAGTAGAGTTGTACAGTTCAGTGCTCTGCGCGGCTGCGATGTATATATACTGTACTCGCTCATCTAACCCCTAGTCTTCAGTAGGAGGAGAATTAGGTCTTATTATATTAGACAGCTCCCACAGTTTAACTCTTTATTGCCCAAATAATCAATGCACTTATCTTTTGTATCCTCTTTAACGTTCTTCTTGTATTTTTCTGTAATGTTTTTCGTCTTGCCGCATATTATTCTACCGATTTATTGTTATATATTTTTATGTCAAGTCGAGCAATAAACTATAACTTGCCATTTGTCATCCTTCTGCTCATAACCTCTATTAAAAGGGCACAATAAATACCCCGTTTCCCTGAAAATAAGAAAATGTCTTATATTAATTTTTGCTCCTAGAGATGCTCTAGGTCTTATTTTCAGGGATGTTTTATTTTTCCATGAACAAAAATTCACATTTATTGTTGAACAAAAAAAAAAAATCATAATTAATATACTGTAGTCATCTCATTACAAACATCAGCATAACCAGCCCAACTGTGAAGCAACAGGTGACCTCAGTCACATTATCTCATCAGTGTGCTGTGCCTGCAGTGTATGTAGTGAGAGACTCAGATCACCCTGTACAAGCAGCTATGCCCTCAGCTCCCCTTGCACAGTTGGTATGTTCCACAGCTTCCTGTAGGATCTGTTGACTTACAAAGTGAGAGTAAAAGCCTTCTCCCTGTAAGACTGAGCTAAATCCTCTGCATTGTTAATGACATGTATTCCAGAAGTCTTATCATTTCATCTACTACCAATTTGTGTGTGTTTGTGTGGGAGGTGATAGGTGCTCTTGTAGCAATGACTGCCGCTAGGTCTTATTTTCCGGGGTGGGCTTACATTTCTAACCTTTAAAAAAAAAAAAAATCGCACTAGGTCTTATTTTTGGGGGATGTCTTATTTTCGGGAAAACAGTACGTATAATAGGGAAATCTTATAATAGCTTAGTTTGTGAGATGGCAAAATGGTGCAAACTATTCCAAGTTTGGCGTGAAGTAGGTTAGGAACAGTTATTTATTCCTCTCCATGGCTATCGTACATGAACACCAGTATTCTGCAAATAGTAGGTGGGCACTTCCTAAGACTCTCCAGTTTGTGCGGTCTACACCATGGGGAAGGGGTCAGCAGTCATGTCATTCTAATCACAGAGCGGGGTTATAATAAGAGATGACACCTCATTTATAAAGCTGGAAGCAGATAGCAAAGGATCCACTGTGGACAGAAGATTGTAGAAGCAGTTTAGTGCCTCCTCCCTCCACCCCGTCATAGTCTGTGCATGTCCACTATACTCATTGAGCAGCGGGTGCACAGCTAAGGTTGTGGGTGTTTTTTGATGCATATTTTGCTGCAGTATTTGTAAGCAAAACCAGAAGTGGAGTCTCCACCGAGGAAAAAGTATAATGGACAGCCTTACCTATTCCTGGTTTTGGCTTACAAATACTGCTGCAAAATATGCATAAAAAACACAGTGTGAACGCAGCCTAATACGACAAGCAGTAACAAGAAGGCTAAATGCGAAGTCTAAAAAGAAGCCCATACATTATCAAGTCCACGGCTCTCCATAAGTTACAAGAAAATAAGGCAATCATTTATTGAAAAATCACATAGCCGGAGGATAGTAACTTAATTCGCTCTGCATAATGTGGGCAATACACTACAATAGGTTAAAGGGGTTGTCTCGCTACAAGGATTGCTTTTTATGATAAAGATCTTGCAAAAACAAGTCACTTTGCAATATGTGTTCATTAACAGTGTCCTACTTATTCTGAGATATCCCCTCTTGTATGGGCTGCATCAGCCGCTCAGGTTGCTATAGCTACAGACCTGTTTATCCTGATAGGCTGCCAGCACTGGTTGCTAGAGCTACAGACCTGGCTTCTACTGCTGCCTAGTAGAAGCCAGTAAACACGCTTCTGAATTAATGAAACCAAGAGAACAGGACTGAGGTAAGAGGAATCAATGTAGTGAGACAACCCCTTTAATGTAGTACAGATCAATAGAGTACAAAGTAAAAAATCCCAGTAGATTTTTATACAAACCCAGTAGATTTTTTTAGTGCTGCTCCTGATGCTGAGCTCTTCTCTCCCAGACCCTCATTTTTCATCTAGATCCCACTTGAAAAAGCGGTCTGCCAAAATTATGCACTTTATACTCTACTGATCTGGACTACACCCTCTGTTTTGTTGTAACGGTGCCTCAATGCCAGGCACAGCCCATAACTAGACATAGAGGAAAGGCCCTACTAGACTTAATATTGGCTAATAGACCTGACAGAGTAACAAAGGTTCAGGTTGAGGGGCACCTAGGGAATAGTGACCATAATATAACAAATTTCCATTTATCCTTAAAATAGAGCTTTTTTTTTCATGGAGCACAAAAACACTGAATTTGAGGAAGGCTAATTTTACCCTGTTAGAGAGGCACTAAACTGTATTGACTGGGACAAGGTTTTTAAAAATAGCAGAACAAAAAATAAATGGGAGATCTTTAAAACCATCCTAGGCTACCACTGTGAGAGGTACATACCATATGGTAAAAAAAATTATTAGAAACCCAATGTGGATCAACAGGGATGTAAAGGAGGCAATAAAAAACAAAAAGAAAGCGTTTCAGCTACTAAAACAGGAGGGCAGTGAAGATATAGGGAAGAAAATAAAGTGTGTAAAATAAAGATAAAGGCAGCAAAGCTGGAGACAGAAAGACGTATCGCCATAGAAAGTAAAACTAACCCCAAAATATTTTTTAACTATATAAATATTTAAAAAGATTAAAAAAAAAAAATGTTGGCCCTTTAAAAAATTACAGAGGGAGAGACAGTAGAGGGCAATGAGAAAAAAGCAAACCTATTAAACAATTTCTTCTCCATGTTTTTATCCGTTTGGAGGATGAGTTTTTCTGTTGAACAGGGGGAAATGAGGTAAACCCCAAAACTTAAATGTTTCTTGTCTAACCCAGGAAGAAGTGCAGCTCCCCCATTAGGAAGATTAAAAATAGACAAATCCCCAGGCCCTGACGGTATACACCCGCGTGTCCTAAGGGAGTTAAGTGATGTCATAGATGGGCCCCCTATACTTAATATTTATGGACTGTTATAACGGGGTATGTCCCAAAGGATTGGTGCATAGCAAATGTGGTGCCAATATTCAAAAAGGGGTCTAAAGTGATCCTGGAAAACTACAGGCCGATAAGCTTAACCTCTGTTGTAGGTAAAATGTTTAAGGTTTTCTCAGAGATGCTATCCTGGATTTATCTAAATGAAAATAAATGTATAACGCCGTTCCAGCATGGGTTTATGAGACATCGGTCCTGTCCAGACTAATCTCATCGCTTCTATGAGGAAGTAAAGTGCTAGACTGGATCGGGGGTGGGCACTGGATGTCATATATTTGGATTTTTTCTAAAGCATTTGATACTGTTCCACATAAAAGGTTGGTAAGTAAAATGAGAATGTTTGGGGACGGGGGGGAAATGTGTGCAAGTGGTAAGCAACTGGCTCACTGATAGAAAACAAAAGGGTAGTAATTAACGCTGCAACTCAGACGGACCCCTGTTACTAGTGGGGTCCACAGGGCTCAGTATTGGGCCCTATCCTCTTTAATATTTTCAGAAATGATCTTACACAGGGATTGCACAGTAGAATATCGATCTTTGCAGATGATACTAAGCTCTGTAAAGGAATCCACACAATGGAGGATTATGTGTTATTACAAAGGGATCTGGAGAGGTTGGAGGCCTGGGCAGAGAAGTGGCAGATGAGGTTTAACATTGATAAATGCAAGGTTATGCACATGGGGAGGAAAAATCCAATTACATGTTTACATTTTTAAAGGGAAAAAAAACACTGGGTAAAATGGACATGGAGAAGGACTTGGGAATTTCCTATTGGACAGTAAACTTAATTTCTAGCAGCCAGTGTCAGGCAGCAGCTGCCAAGGCAAATAGGATCATGGGGTGCATTAAAAGGTACATAGATGCACATGATGAGAACATTATTCTCCCACTATACAAGTCACTGGTTAGACCACACATGGAATATTGTGTACAGTTTGGGCACCAGTGCACAGGAAAGACATTGTAGAGCTTTGAACAGGTACAAAGGCAGGCAACAAAAATAATTAAAGGGCTGGGTGGACTACAGTACCCAAAAAGATTAGCAAGTTTTAGGTTATTTCGTTTAGAAAAGACGGCTTCGGGGGGACATAATAAATGTGTTTAAATATATTAAGGGCCAATTTATAGAGATCTCGCTAAAGATTTATTTATACCCAGGGCTGTATCTAGAACAAGGGGGCATCCTCTACGTCTTGAGGAAAAAGTTTCTACATAAACATAGAAAGGGATTCTTTATGTTAGAGCGGTGAGACTGTGGAACTCTCTGCCAGAGGAAATTGTCATGGTGAATTCACTAAGGGCGACATGTATGAATTCGAATACGTACTTTTTTTTTACTTGGCGCCGACACTCCAGTTCTCCAGAGTGTAGAATACGACAGTATGAAGATTTTTGGCGCATTAATAGAGCTTAATGCGCCCAAACTTTGTATGGGCATAGAGTGTAATGCGCCAAACTTGGCACACTAAGCTCTATGTAATGCGCCAAAAAATCTGTCGTATTCTACACTCTTTTATATCTATTTAGAACTGTGGTGTTGGCCCCAAAGTAAAAAAAAGTACCATTCGAATTCCCTTTCATGTCGCCCTCTTAATGTTTCAATGCTCGGGTTATGAGATTCTGAGAGTGTAGGGAATAAGACGATTTTTGGGCATTACACTCTATGCCCATACAAAGTTTGGCGCATTAAGCTCTATGTAATGCGCCAAAAATCTTCATACTGTCGTATTCTACACTCTGGAGAATTGGAGTGTCGGCGCCAAGTAAAAAAAAAGTACGTATTCGAATTCATACATGTCGCCCTAAGAGTTCAAGAAGGGCTTGGATGCATTTCTGGAGCGTGATAATATAACAAGTTATAGTGAACCCGGGGTTTGGAGAAGAGTCTGGATACTTTCTAGATGTAATAATTATAACAAGTTATAGGACCAGGATTCATGGAGAAGAGTCTGGATACATTTCTTAGATGTAAAAATATAAAAAGTTATAGAGACTAGGGTTCTAGAGGGGGGTCGTTGATCCAGGGAATTTATTCCGATTTCCAGAATTAGAGCCAGGAAGGAATTTTTTCCTAACATGAGGTCAATTGGCTCCTACCTTCATGGGGGTTTTTTTCCTTCCTCTGGATCAAACACTTTTGCAACACTTTAATAAATGGGCTGAACTGGATGGACGATGTCTTTTTTTTTCGGCCTAACAAACTATGTAACTATATAACCAAAAATTCCTACAAAATGTGTTTAACATAAAAATGTGAGTTAAGCAATAAGTCATTTTTTGATTACACATTCCCTTTAATGGTTACTGCTGTTCCAGTAGTAGGGAGAATGTAATGTGACTGGAGCAATCCTTTGTCCTGTGCCGCGAGGCGCTCAACAATAAATCTACGTATAGTAAATCTGAAAGCTTTTTTGCATGAATATATCCTGTTCTAATAGAGCCAGCTCCTTGTCTGTGCACTGAAGCATCAAACAGCAGATACTGCACTGGGTCTGGAAACAAACTACAGTATAGACAAGCAGACTCTTCTCAGGGAGCAGGACTGGAGTCTTAACTATAAACTACAAGGTAATAATAACTCAGATGTCACTAATTATACACACTAGATGAAATTTCTCATATATATATATATATATATATATATATATATATATATATATATATATATATATATTTCTAGTTTCACTGATTGCCTACTCCAACAAAACCATGATGTCATGTCAGATAGTGAGAAAAACCTGCACATGTATATAGTGTATATAAACTTCTGGTTTCAACTTTATCTCTTTCCCATATCTTTCTCTCTATCTATCTCAGGCATGCTCAAACTGCGGCCCTCCAGCTGTTGGGAAACTACAACTCCCATCATGCATTTATATAATCTATAACAGTGGGCATGATGGGAGTTGTAGTTTTCCAACAGCTGGAGGGCCACAGTTTGAGGATGCCTGATCTACCTTATAGCTTTCATCTCTACCTCATATCCCTCCGTCTCTATAGATCTATACATCTGGTTTCTTTTTTTTTTTTTTGCCAAGAACTCTGCGGTTGTATATAGATTTTCTTCTCATTTGTCCTGGTCACAGTGTGACAACACGTTTGATGACAATGTGCAGCTGATAGAACATGAACGATCCCCCTGACATCTCAGCTATCCTCAATTACTCCGTTATCGGAATTTACCTGCTGATCTCAAAGAAGGGTTTTAATCTATGCCAAACGTCGTCAAATGTTTCAAGTTTAAACTTTTGATCCTTCCTATCTATTCATTTCCTATGTATTGAGCTTTATCTATCTTACATCGCTTTAGGAGGTATTTTTGGGAGCATTTTTCTTCTGTTATGGGGGCACGGTCATTTGAGTATAAGGTCTTAGTATGAAAAATTTGCATGAACGTGCTGTACTGCATCTGGTTTGCTTATGACTATTAGTGGAGATGTCTTTGACATCTTCCCTCCAACATACACTTTTGTGCGCTCAGTAGACTTTGTGAACATTTTAGACTCTAATAGATTCTGAAGAGGGTATAATGTCACCATATACATCAGTGCAGGTGAGTGCGCAGATCTCATCGGCAGAGGTTATTTAAATGACCTTGAAAAAAATTAATCATATGCATGAAGCAGCAAGAACATGAAGTAGGAAGAAATGATTGACAAGTGCGCCATCTGCTGGAAAACACAGGACTGAGCAGATTGCATCTGCAGTGTTCTGCATAGGACTTCAGAAGTCACTTACTGCTATGCTGTCATTGGGGCCAATATGCTGCGACCATGTAGTTATAAGTAGGAGGTAATAAAAACTGGGCCGGGGATCAGCGCAATGTTCATTGTGAATCTCAATCTGAGACTTTAGTGATTTACATTACATCAGTTTTCCAATATGGATCAATACTAAATGCTGCACTATATTCTACCACAACTAACACCGCACAGAAGCTGTAGCTATAGTATAGGATAATGCCGCCAAGTACTGCAAATTACGCAGGTCACAAAGGAATGCGACGACCATAGGAAAGAGCAAGGCCGATTATTTGATGATCTCATTCTTTACAACATGTTTGTTTAAAGGGTTGTCTCACTCCATCGATTCATCTTACCTCCGTCATTTTTGAATTCAGGAGTGTGCTTACTGGACTGCAGTGACAAGCGGCTGAGGACACCAGGTCTGTAGCTATAGTGACCAGCACTAACAGCCTATCAGGAGAGATCGAAAAGGTCTGTAGCTATAGCGAAAAGCGCTGGCAGCCTATGAGGAGAGGTAGAACAGGTCTGTAGCTATAGTGACCAGCGCTGGCAGCCTAGCAGGAGAGATCGAACAGGTCTGTAGCTATAGCGATCAGCACTGGCAGCCTATGAGGAGAGGTAGAACAGGTCTGTAGCTATAGCGACCTGAGGAGCTGATGCCACCCATACAAGAGGGGGTATCTAGGAATAGGTAGGACATGGTTAATGGACATATATTGCAAAGTGACTTGTTTTCACAAGATCTTTAACATAAAAAGTAGTCCTTCGAGTGAGAAAACCCCTTGAAGGCCGGCTCCAGCTGTATGTGGGCCCTGCGTCTCCTCCACCCTCACAGCTCACATAATGACACTTCGAAGGACCACGAAGTCCTGGCTTCTGACCAGGTTTGCTTGCTGCTGATGCTGGTCCACATTTGCGGCTGCAGAACCTGTTTCCTAAAGAGGAAGCCAATTTTCAGGTTAATCACAGATTAATAACCTAAAAGCGGTCTTCTCACCATGCTGACCCGGCTCTTCACATCCAGCTCCAGGCTCCTGTTCAGGCTGTGGGCGGTCCTACAGCAGTGATTGGCATTTCAGCTTTGATACTCCTAGCCGAGTCTATTAGAAGGACATTGGAAATATCTAACCAGCAGGTCACAAGGCTACAGTGCTCGGTTAAAGTTTATCAGTAAAAAAGATAAACAAGCTCCTGTGCCACTGATAAGACACAGCAGGGAGCGATGTCACCCTCCTAACCAGGGATCTAGAGCAGAGAGGTGGTCGGTAACCTAGGACATTTTCTGTCAAGAAACAGAAGATAAGAACTGCTCTAACTCTGAAGGGAAGCAGAATCAGAACAGCAATGTATTTGGTAAGAGTCTTTACCTTTAAACATGTAGACAATCAATGTGAGAATGAGAAAACCACTATGTCTTGTTGCAGAGGTGTAACAGTGTAAGCCGCAATGTGCCCCAAGTGTACCCTCATAGTGTGCCAACCACAATGTGCCTGTACTACAGTGCTAGCAAGTGTATCACTATATAGTACCAAAGTGCCCCTATTTTATTTCTCAAAAGTGTACCCACATACAGTGTAAGCCACAGCCCCCATTATCTTGGCATTGTCATCCCCACTTGAAGACCTACAGATTTATTGTAACAGGTTATACACTGTTTTATTATCCTATTAGGACGTCATCCGTGCATAGCAGCTCGGCCCCTATAGCGAAGACGGCATCTGGACACAGGACACACAACGTGGCACAATTTGCTGTAAGCAACCATTTTATTAGAATTTTATAAGCTTAATAAAATATTGTGTTCACATGACCAGTCTACAGGACCGTGGATACAAGCAGCCTGGACATAATAAAACCTATAAACAACAAAGAAGATCACCTGAGAAGACAATTATACCCTATAAATAAAAAGTACAGACTGATCAACATAAAGAACCTGGAAAATCCCCACAATCCTCCTCTGCGCCAACATTACTTATGGCAGAATTTGGCACATGCTATAAAAACAACCTCAGAGGTGAATTCTTTGTCCTATTCTCTAATGTAATCTCCATACTGGAGGGCTGGCAGCCATCAATGATAACGGGATATAGTTGGCTCCAGGTACCTAGTGCCAACTGTAAGGTACAGTGATAGATACTCCTGCAGAAAACATCTTCCTAACCCTATAGAGGAAGCGTCTGGTGCCAGCCATCAGGTACAGTGATAGATACTCATGCAGAAAACTTTATCCTAACCCTATAGAGGAAGCGTCTAGTGTCAGGCATCAAGTATAGAGATGGAAGCTCTACCAGAAAACACCCCGCACTACACAGGCTCCTAACCTTAACCTAAGAGGAAGCGTCTGGTGCCAACCATCAGGTACAGTGATAGATACACCTCCAGAAAACTTTATCCTAACCCTATAGAGCAGTGTTTCTCAACCCCAGTCCTCAAGACCCACCAACAGGTTATGTTTTCTGGATTCCCTTAGCATTGTACAGGTGATATAATTATGCTGCACAGGTGATTTAATTATTGTCAGTGCATTCTGTGGGAGATCCTGAAAACATGACCTGTTGGTGGGTTCTGAGGACTGGAGTTGAGAAACACTGCTATAGAGGAAACGTCTGGTGTCAGGCATCAAGTATAGAGATGGAAGCTCTACCAGAAAACACCCCGCACTACACAGGCTCCTAACCTTAACCTAAGAGGAAGCATCTGGTGGCAGCCATCGAGAATGGACAAAGAATGAATCTCCCAGAGAACAGGTCACACCTGGAACCAGCGAGACCCTACTACTGCTAACACTCACAGATGTAGTTACAGCACTAAGTTCTCCACCGATGGAAACCAACCTGTATAGATCAAGCTTGAGAATACAGGCAACATCTCATCAGACCGGAAGTCCCTCCGCAAAAGCTTCAGCTCCACAACCATTACCAATACAAATTTCTAGATACATCTGTGAGTGTTAGGGGTAGATGAAAAGAAAGTGAAGCTCCGCCGTTGCTAATATTGGCGCTATAATCAGTAAATAATATATCTTTATAATCTCTTAATTGCTAAATGGAAACTGTCAACAAGCTGCTGTTGACTGATTTTTTTATTTTTATATTGGACAGGGTAAAACAAGTTGTTTAATCTTTTTATTCTTTAAAGGGCCTGTAAAAAAACAAAAGGCCTGCTGTTGAAACTGTTTCCTTTTTAAATTTTTGTTTTTTTTTAAAGGGGAGATGTCAAGAATTTTGCTATTAATTTATCTCCCTATTTTTAAAAGGGGCCCCTTCAAAAAAAAAAAAACAGAATTAATAAAACAGTTTTTTTGTTGGGGGGCCTGTCAAAAAGGGATGCTTTTGCCCTGATCTTGTGTTTAGTGGTTTTTTGGGATTTTAATTTTTTACAATTGACCTATTTTAGTACTTTCAACAAAAAAAAGCGATAGAGTTGTGAACAAGTCATTAAAACTCAATATTTTCTGCAACCCAAATCTTAACCCCTAAGAAGCCTGGAGCAAAAAAAGCTCTGTTGCAAGTGATAATTTACAGAGGTTCTGAAGCTTAGATTTGCTGGGCTTTTGGGGGTGGAGTTTTCACTTTCTTTAATAGGGGGAAGGTAAACAGATCAGCCATGTACAGGCCAGTGGACATGACTGTGGCCATGTGGGGTTGGCCGCTCTGTGGGGCCTCACCCTAAATGTTGTTTTTTTTTTTTTTTTTTTTTTTTTTTTTTTTTTTTTTTTCTTGTTTTTTCTTTTTTTTTTTTTTTTTTTTTTTTTTTTTTTTTGTTTTTTTTTTTTTTGATTTTCCCATTCCCCCGGGAAAAAATTTTAAAAAAAAAAAAAATGAAAAACCCAACCAAAAAAAATTAATTTATAATCCTTTTTCTGAATAAAGAGCCAGTTTCCCAAAACTATTTATGATTATGAAAAAATTGGGGGATGTGTCCTTAATTTTGAAAAAAAGCTTATAACAGGGATAAAGGGAAAAGAAGATTACCCCCCCCCCCGGAACAGGTCAGGGGGCCCGTGTTCTTTCAAAAATGGGGGATTGTGACAGAGAAAAAGGGGAAACATGGGGTATAAAATTTAGGAGTGTGTTGGTTTAAAGGGGTTCAAAATTGGGGAAGTAAGCCCCCATTTAAAAAGGTTTTTTTTGCTTTAATTCCCCTTTTTGTGAGGCAAACCCCTTTTAAATGGGGGGCCCCTCGGGGTGTCCCTTTTTTTCCCAAATGCCCGCTAGGGCAAAAAATGATAGGGGCGTGTCAGTCTGTGCGGGTCTGAGGGGGAGGAAACATGACAAGGTTTAAAACACGAAAAGAAAACGTCAGGGGCCCCCCCCCCTTTCTGCACTTGGTATAGCTCAGTGTATCAGTTTTGCTCTGGAGTGTTCATTTAAGGGCTCATCCACATCAATGATGGAGGATTACAGTGGTCGGTAACCATGGGGTCATTTATTCCCTTTTGATTATGAAAATAGGGGAAATGAACTTTTTTGGAAAATCATTTTAAAAAACTTCATAAAATATTTTAAGGGTTTTTCCCTGAATTTTCAAAACCTGCCTCTGAGTGAGCTAAAATGGAAAATCAACTCATACTTACCTCTCCCATCACCAATGTTCCTGAGTAGGTCAAAATAGGCTCCAAAAAAGAGGGTTTAATTATGGGGCAAGATTAAGCCCTATGATAATAATGAGAGTGGGGTGTGAGGAAAAGGGTTTGGTTCCATATTGGGGGGTCCAGAAATGAGTCATTTAAGGGACCGAGGGACGGGCAGTGCGAAAGGGGGGGCGGGGGGGGAGGGGGGAGGGGGCGTGCGAGGGGGGGGTCGTGCGGGGGGGGTGGGGGGGGGGTCGTGCGAGGAGGGGGGGGGTCGGGGCGGGGGGGGCGGGGTCGGGGGGCGGCGAGGGGGGGGGGGCGGTGGGAGGGGTGGGACGGGTCGGTGCGAGGAGGGGACGGGTCGGTGCGGGGAAAGGGGGGGACGGGTCGTAGGGGGGGGGGAGGGCGTGCGAGGAGGGGACGGGTCCGTGCGAGGAGGGGACGGGTCCGTGCGAGGAGGGGACGGGTCAGTGCGAGGAGGGGGCCCGTGTCAGTTGGGATGGATAGGTCGGGTCAGTATGAGGATGGGGAAGGGGCGTATGAGGTGGGGTAGGGGCGTATGGGGATGGGAATCAGTATGAGGGTGGGATAGGGCTTTTGAGGGTGGGGTTTGGGCAGTATGAGGATGGATAGTCAGTAAGGGGGGATTTTCATATGAATGGGATGGGCATATGAGGAGGGAAGGTCAGTATGAGGTGGGATGGCAGTAAAGGGTGGGGAAAGGGGTTTTTAAGAAAATAGGAAGGGCGTAGGGTTAATTTTCTATTTTAGTGCAGTGGGAGGTTTTTAAAAGTCTTGGACAACCCCTTTAAAGGACAATTCTACTTCTGAACCACAGGTTTCAACCTTTAAATCTACATTAAATAATTATGTCAATAATTTGTCTAATGTAATCTTGTGCCAGTTTAGGATTCTTACTCGGTACATCAAAAGCAGTTACCAAGGCAGAGCATTGGGGGAACCAGTAGCCTGAATGAATCAATGACTGAGAGGAGGGTAAAGCAGCAGAACTTTGAATGCAGCTCTGGATGTGAATGGAGAATGTGACCGTATATAAAAGAATCCAAAAAGTTATGACCTTGGTAGATTTAAAGTGTGAAAGTCAGAACAGTCACAGTTTGGGGGGAAATGTGTAAGTTTTGAGCCCCATAACTTCAGACAGATTTTTTTCCTGAGAAGACAGGACTATATTTAGGTAAATCAGAGCATTGAATTTGTACGTCCCCAGCATCAGAAGAGCAGATGTAGACACAGCCATTACATAATAAAGCTCACTGCAACATTTTCTATATTGCTTAAGAGCTCTGCATTCTGTCAGTGAATGGAAACCTACATCAGTACAACCAGAGGCTTAAAACTTGACCTGTTCATGTTAGCACAAATGAAGCCAGCAAGTGCACTCTTGTACATTTTAATAACCCTGCATTGCGCTGGCTGTTTTCCCATTAAATACAGAAAAATTTGTAGAAATAATACAAAGTACATTAGCTAGCTGCAGACCATACCACTCCATATGGTTGTGTGCAAGAAGAGCCGACTTGTCTTACAAATAGGTCATTGGAAAAGCACCAGAAATGTTGAGAGACAGCGACACAGAAGTGATATTGGCGACAATGTGAACACCTCCAGCGCTTGACGCGTTTTGCGGATATTATCCTTTTGACTACAACACCCACCTCTATAGTGCTGAAACACAGTACACAACACAGTATATACCCCAACAGTGCTAGGCCGGATGGAGCAGGTGATTCGGCAGTAACACAAGACAGACAATGGCCTCATACTCTACATCATTAGTCGGGGGAAGATTACGGGTTTAAGGTAACAGGGGGTATTAGGGGCTTTTGTATTCATATACGAGCAGGACCAATCATAGGCAGATCATACCTCTCCATCAGTGGTGGGACTACAGGTACCAGCAGACCACGGGAGCTGCTGACCAGCCATATACACAATGCAGAGGAATGAGCTACCTAAGACTTTGGCCTCTGACGGAAAATTTGGGTCACAATTAGATAACAGGGGGGTGGTGTGCTTTTCCCCGGGCGCTTCAAGATGGCCACGGCTTCTTCATGAGTGACTCCCTCCAGGCTCTCGTTGTTCACTGCCAATATCTGATCTCCACGCTTTAGTCTCCCATCCACGGCGGCGGCGCCCTAGGAGAACAATAGGAAAATACATGAAAGTGGATCCAAAAACAAACAAAAATTAAAAAGAAGATATCTACTATAAGCTTCCTATCAGCTTCCTGTAAAACATTTTGTGAAGGACCTCCCCGGGGCGCTAAACCTGCAGGCCCTTTCCCAAAAAAATTTTACGGAAGCTTTTAAAGGGGGTTGTCCACTTCGCAAGAAAATCAAACAAGCAGCTCCTGGGGCCCCAGTTAAACAAAGAACTTACAGCCCAATGTAAAGGAGTGGCATGTCCGCCGCAGCCCACCGGTGGTTGCAATGGTGCAAATCACTTTTCCCGAATTGACGGGGAAAAAAACAGAAGGGCAGGGGAGACGGGGCGGGGGGACCCGGAGTGTTTCTTATTTCACTGGGGACCGACTTATTTGATATTGTTATGAGGTGGACAACCCCTTCCATTACAGCAGAACCAATACAGAGTATCTGCTACAAAATTATAGGTATTTTTTCTTGGGAACGAACTGAAAAATCTAGATATTCCCACATTCGCAAAAAAGAAAAACCATTTGGCACAGCCCATTTTGCCCCTCGTCCTGTATCTTTTTTAAGATATAATTTTAAAATAACTTATCCCCTTTAAAATGAATCTGTCAAATGGTTTATGCCGGGAGCAGGACATGATAGAGGGACAGGAGCTGAGTTCTGTGATATAGGGTTAATGATAGAGAAAAGCTGACTCTGTAATTGGGGTTATAATAGGGGGAAAAGCTGAGCTCTGTGATATATAGGGTTATATGATAGGGGAGGGGACTGGGGCTCTGTGATTTATTTTATATAAAAAGGAGAGAAGCGACCTGTGATAATAGGGTTTATATATAGGGAAGAACTAAATCTGTGATATAGGGGGGGGTTATATGATAGAGGGGGTGACTCGTGATATTTGGGTTATATGATAAGAAGCTAGCTCTGGATATATAGGGTTTTTTAAAAAAAAGGGGAGAGAAGCTACTCTGTATATATGGGGTTATATGATAGAGGAAAGCTAGCCTGTGATAAAAAAGGGTATATGAAAAGGGGAAAGAGGCTGAGCCTGTGATATTAGGGTTTTTTGATAAGAACATTTGGGGCTTGGGGGATAAAGGGGGGGGTTATAATAGGGGAGAAGCTGAGCTCGTAATTATGGGTTAATATAGGGGAGAGAAGCTGACTCGTGATATATGGGGTTATATGATAGAGGAGAGACTTGCTCTTGATAAAAAAGGTTATTGATAAGGGAGGGGAAGCTGAGCTCTGTGATTTAGGGTTATATGATAGAGGAGAAAGCTCCTGTGATATAAGGGGTTATGATAGAGGGGGGGAAGCGACTCTGTGTATTAGGTTTTTGTAAGGGGGGAAAACTGATTGTGATAATGGGTTTTTGATAGGGGAAAGGAGCAGCTCTGTGATTATGGGGGTTTATGAAGGGGAAGGGGACTGGCTCTGTAATTTTAAAAGGTTATATATAGGGAAGGGGAATTACTCTGTGTATATAGGGTTATATATAGAGGAGAAAAGCTGACTCGTAAATATATGGTTTATATGATAGAGAAGGAGAAGGACCCGGTATACAAGGATTTTGGAAAAAAGCTAGCTCGTAATGTAGGGATTTGAAGACAGAGGAGTTAGCTCTGTTGTTTTGTTTTTTAAAGAACCTTTCCCCCCACGGGACTGCCGCCCCCTTTGGATTTTTTTTTTCTTTTTGGGACCATTCCCTGAAAACCCCTTGAAAATGGTTTGCGGAAAATCCCGGGAGATCACCCTTTTTCAAATTTTTATTTTCGGGGGGGGAAACCAAAACCCCTTTCGGGGCCCCAAAAACCCCATCCACTTAAAAGGGCACTAAATCACCTTTTTTCCCCCTTACTGATGCTGGGTTTGAACTGCGGGAATTTGTCTTACCTTTCTACTTTCCCTAAATGCACGGGGTTGCCCCCATGTAAAGGGGGGGCGATTAAAAATTAATGTTATCGACATTTTGGAAGGGTGTACCTAATAAAGGGGGCCTTGGAGTGTTGATAAGGAAGAAGCTGGCTCTTTTATGGGGTTTTTAAAATAATAGATAGAGGATTGGGGCTCTGTTTTATATGGGGTTTATAGAAGAAAAGGGGAAACGGAGTTTCTTTTATATTAAGGTTATATAGGGGGGGGAAGGGGAAGCTGAGCTCGTGAATAGGGTATATGATAAGGGAGAGAACTGAGCTCTGTGATAATGGGGTTTATATGATGGGGGAGAGAAGCTGATTTCCCTGTGATTTATGGGGTTATATAAAAAGGGGAAAGAAGCGAGCTTTTGGGGATATATGGGGTTTTATAAAATAGGGAAGAACGACCTTGGTATAAAAGGGAAATTTAGAAAATAGGGCAGGGCCTTTCCCTGGGGGGCGGGCAAGGGGGGGGCGATCACCCCGGGGCGCTGGGGGGCCCCACTCAACCGAGGGGGGGCCCCCGCCCGCCTTGCCCGCCCAAAACCCCCCCCCAACGGAAAGGGCCGTTGTAAAACGGAGCCACAGTGTCGGGCACACTCACCCCCTTTGGGGGGGGCTGCTACGGGGGGAAGGCAGGTTTTGGATCTTTACCCTCCGGGACCCCCCCCTGTTTTAAATCACATTATTGAGGGGGCCGATAATACAGAGCGTTTTCACCCGCTCCTGGGGACCTGGGATTTTTCCTTTATTCCCAACCCGGGAAAAACCCCCGGGAGCTGCGTACGGGAAAGGGGTTTTGGTTGACTCACGCCGAAAACACTCCCTCAGCAGCTCCCGGAAAAGTCCAAAAACCCCCCAAGGGGGCGAGTATTTTTTTTTTTATTTTCTAATTAGCTAAAAGGGGGGCATCTGCGGGGCTACGGGGGGCATCCGGGAACAAGGGGGGGCCGCTGGCTGGGGGGGCGGGGGGAAACCGCTGGCTAGGGGGGGGGCATCCGCGGGGCTACGGGGGGGCACCCGGGGGGCTACGGGGGGGGCACCCCGCTGGCTAGGGGGGGGGCATCCGCTGGCTACGGGGGGGGCATCCGCAGGCTACGGGGGGGGGCAAACGCTGGCTACGGGGGGGGGCATCCGCTGGCTACGGGGGGGGCATCCCCCTTTAGGGGGGGCATCCGCGGGTTTACGGGGGGGGAAATCCGTTGGCAAAGGGGGGGCTTAAAGGGGCTACGGGGGGGGGGGGCCTTTCTAGGGCTAGGGGGGGGCTTTTTACGGGCTAGGGGGGGGGGGCCGTCTACCTCGGGGGGGGGCTACGGCCCTTCGGGGGGGGGGTTTTACGGGCTGGGGGGGGGGGCGTCAAAGGGCTAGGGGGGGGGCTTTTCAACGGGCTACGGGGGGGTTTACGGAAAAAAGGGGGGCGTCAAACTGGTTTACAGGGGGGGCTCTATGGTAGGGGGGGGGGGGGCCTCAAATGGCTACAGGGGGGGGGGTCTACGGCAACGGGGGGGGCTTTTAAAATTTTTGGCTACAAGGGGACATTTACTGGTTTACAGGGGGACATCTACTCTAAAAAGGGGGGCATCTACGGCTACGGGGGGGGGAACCTACGGGTACGGGGGGGCAAAATACGGGCTACAGGGGGGGGGGAACTACTGGCTACGGGGGGGAATCTCCCTCTAGGGGGGGGGGCATCTCCGTACGGGGGGGGCAATCTACTTTTTACAGGGGGCACCCTCCTGGCTACGGGGGGGGCTTTCCCTACTGGCGGGGGGGGGGCATCTAGGGCTACGGGGGGGAAAAACTAGGGCCAAAAGGGGGGAAACTACTGGCTAGGGGGGGAAACTACTTTAAGGGGGGGGCCCTTTTACGGCTGGGGGGGGGGGCGCACGGGCTTGGGGGGGGGGCTTTTCTACGGGCTACGGGGGGGGGGGGCTTATTTGGCTAGGGGGGGGGGGCGTTTTTTACGGGCTTACGGGGGGGGGGGTTTTTTTTTGGCCTAGGGGGGGGCTTTTAAAGGGTACGGGGGGGGTTTTTTCTACTGGCTACAGGGGGGGCGTCTACTGGCTACGGGGGGGGGGGCGTCTACTGGCTACGGGGGGGCATCTACTGGCTACAGGGGGGGGGAACTACTGGCTACAGGGGGGGGGCGTCTACTGGCTACGGGGGGGGGCGTCTACTGGCTACAGGGGGGGCGTCTACTGGCTACAAGGGGACATTTACTGGCTACACGGGGACATCTACTGGCTACAAGGGACATCTACTGGCTACAAGGGACATCTGCTGGCTACAAGGGCATCTACCTGGCTAAGGGCATCTACCTGCTATAGGGCATCTACCTGCTAACTGGCTATTGTCTGGCTACGGGGAGCATATTACATGGCTACCATATTGAGTTGCCTATAGATGGGGAGTTTGTTTAGCGATAGGAATTGGTAGAGAAGTGCTGAAAAGTGGGGAGTCTAAGATGTTTGTTTTGTATATTTTACAGCGAAGAGTCGAGGCCGGAGAAGACGTCATGGCTCTGGACAGATGGAGAAGAGAAAGAGAACAACTCTTAAGAGACTTTCTCCGGTAATTTGCCTGGATGTAACTTTACTGTATTAATATCTGCAGAGCCTGTGTACAATGGGTACCCCACTGTATGAGAGTAATAGTTGTAGTAAATGGTTTTGTATTCAGTAATGGAAATGTTGTATATTCAGTCGTATGTGGTAATATCTGGTCATGGTGTGGTGGTAGTCAGTCACTTGTGGTGATGATATGTGTCACGGGGTAGCGTATTATTCGGTCACCATGTCGGTGATATGTGGTCATGGTTTGTGTATTATTCATCACTGTGTGCTGGTGATATGTGGTCTTAGTAGGACATTGGTACTATTAGTCTGGGATTTTGGTTTTGTGTAGCAGTGTTATTTGGTAACTGTATGACTATTATTTAGTACTTTTATACATATCACATTGTGTTAAAGCTTTTTGTATATTTTAGATTTGGTTGATGGTGATGCACTGTATCTCATTACATTGGGAGGGGTGAAATTTCTTCACCTCGCCCTGAGTGCAGTTTAGCCTAGGAACGACCCTGGATAGAGGAAAGAAGCTGAGCTCTGTGATATATAGGACTATATGATAGAGGAGAGAAGCTGAGCTCTGTGATATATAGGACTATATGATAGAGGAGAGAAGCTGAGCTCTGTGATATATAGGACTATATGAGGAGAGAAGCTAAGCTCTGTGATATATAGGGTTATATGACAGAGGAGAGGAGCTGAGCTCTGTGATATATAGGACTATATGATAGAGGAGAGAAGCTAAGCTCTGCGATATATAGGGTTAGCAGTTTTCTGGCATATAAAAGTCCCATATTTGGGGGTCTGTAACAGAAAAGATGGTCAGTCACTCCCTGCTGAGTGTTATCTCTAGCACAGGAGTTAATCTGCACTGCAAATTATACACCTCCTGTACTCATGTCAGTTTAACAGGAATAGCAGAGCTGATATGTCAATCACTGCTATAGACCCACCCATAGTCCGAACAGAAGTGGGAGCCTGAAGCTGCCTGTGGCTCTTAAAAAGCATGGTGAGAAAACACCTTTAAAGGGAACCTGTCACATAGATTCTGCCCCCCTTGCTGAGGGCAGCACAAGCTAGAGTCAGACCTGCTGTTCCCAGCGCTGTGCCCCTTATTCTGTAAGATGCAGCAGTTTCAGAGCATTTATCCCTCGAATCTTATTCATGAGCAGGTGTTAGCCCCGCCCACCAAAGGCTAGCTCCGCCCACTGACAGTTATTCACATATTTCTACCTATTCAAAGTAATAGGTTTGTCAGTTGAGGTGGGCGGGGCTAGCCTCCGATTGGCCGGGTTTGAAAAAAAACCCTCAAAGTCCCAAAGTTTTTTCATGTATGATAGATAGCATAAATGCTTCTTTAGGGATTTCCACGTAGTGAAAAAAAAACCCGACTCCTTGAAGGACTCTTCGAATGACTCTTCTGGCTGAAAACTGCAGATTTGAGCATTAAATACACGAAAACTGCTGCATCTTACAGAATAAGGGACACAGCGCTGGAAACAGCAGGTCTGACACTGGCTTGTGCTGTTCTCAGCCAGGGGGGGCATAATCTATGTGACAGGTTCTCTTTAATTATTACGCAAATCTTGGCACCAAAAAAACAAATATATGCCAGCTAAACAGAGACAGAAAAGCAAAAGATGCCCAAAATGTATTAAGAGGTGTTTTACTCCTGCGTACACTCTTCTTAGTAACCCCCCCACTCCACACACACATTGTCTATAGATGATCATAGATTGCAGACCAGCCATCATGATAAGAATGGTAAAATGAATGTTCACACTCACTAACCTTAGAAAATATGGTCTTCACATATATTGGAAGGTCTCCATGTGGACTCCCATATCCCCCAACAATACTAAACCCCAGCCCATCAGGACCCTTCTCCAGGTGAATGATTTTTGGGACAGGAGACCTGTAAATAAACATGAAAGACAAGGTAACAAAAAAACAGCTTGAGTTTTTACAACAGTGGTGCAGCTATAAGGGGCACAGTCACCATTCTGAAAGACATTGGTCTCTAGTGAATGGATAGGCTGTATTCTCAGTGATGTCACTGATCTCTAGTGAATGGATAGGCTGTATTCTCAGTGATGTCACTGGTCTCTAGTGAATGGATAGGCTGTATTCTCAGTGATGTCACCGGTCTCTAGTGAATGGATAGGCTGTATTCTCAGTGATGTCTCTAGTGAATGGATAGGCTGTATTCTCAGTGATGTCACTGGTCTCTAGTGAATGGATAGGCTGTATTCTCAGTGATGTCACTGGTCTCTAGTGAATGGATAGGCTGTATTCTCAGTGATGTCACCGGTCTCTAGTGAATGGATAGGCTGTATTCTCAGTGATGTCACCGGTCTCTAGTGAATGGATAGGCTGTATTCTCAGTGATGTCACTGGTCTCTAGTGAATGGATAGGCTTTATTCTCAGTGATGTCACTGGTCTCTAGTGAATGGATAGGCTGTATTCTCAGTGATGTCACCGGTCTCTAGTGAATGGATAGGCTGTATTCTCAGTGATGTCGCCGGTTTCTAGTGAATGGATAGGCTGTATTCTCAGTGATTTCACTAGTGAATGAATAGGCTGTATTCTCAGTGATGTCTCTAGTGAATGGATAGGCTGTATTCTAAGTGATGTCTCTAGTGAATGGATAAGCTGTACTCTCAGTGATGTCACTGGTCTCTAGTGAATGGATAGGCTGTATTCTCAGTGATGTCACCGGTCTCTAGTGAATGGATAGGCTGTATTCTCAGTGATGTCTCTTCTGAATGGATAGGCTGTACTCTCAGTGATGTCACTGGTCTCTAGTGAATGGATAGGCTGTATTCTCAGTGATATCACCGGTCTCTAGTGAATGGATAGGCTGTATTCTCAGTGATGTCACTGGTCTCTAGTGAATGGATAGGCTGTACTCTCAGTGATGTCACTGGTCTCTAGTGAATGGATAGGCTGTATTATCAATGATGTCACTGGTCTCTAGTGAATGGATAGGCTGTATTCTCAGTGATGTCACCAGTCAATGGATAGGCTGTATTCTCAGTTATGTCTCAAGTGAATGGATAGTCTGTATTGTTAGTGATGTCTAGAGTGAATGGATAGGCTGTACTCTCAGTGATGTCAGTGGTCTCTAGTGAATGGATAGGCTGTACTCTCAGTGATGTCACTGGTCTCTAGTGAATGGATAGGCTGTATTCTCAGTGATGTCACCGGTCTCTAGTGACTGGATAGGCTTTATTCTCAGTGATGTCACCCGTCTCTAGTGAATGGATAGGCTATATTCTCAGTGATGTCACCGGTCTCTAGTGAATGGATAGGCTGTATTCTCAGTGATGTCACTGGTCTCTAGTGAATGGATAGGCTGCAATCTCAGTGATATCACTGGTCTCTAGTGAATGGATAGGCTGTATTCTCAGTGATGTCACTGGTCTCTAGTGAATGGATAGGCTGTATTCTCAGTGATGTCACTGGTCTCTAGTGAATGGATAGGCTGTATTCTCAGTGATGTCACCGGTCTCTAGTGACTGGATAGGCTTTATTCTCTGATGTCACCCGTCTCTAGTGAATGGATAGGCTGTATTCTCAGTGATGTCACTGGTCTCTAGTGAATGGATAGGCTATATTCTCAGTGATGTCACCGGTCTCTAGTGAATGGATAGGCTATATTCTCAGTGATGTCACTGGTCTCTAGTGAATGGATAGGCTGTAATCTCAGTGATGTCACTGGTCTCTAGTGAATGGATAGGCTGCATTCTCAGTGATATCACCGGTCTCTAGTGACTGGATAGGCTTTATTATCAGTGATGTCACTGGTCTCTAGTGAATGGATAGGCTGTGTTCTCAGTGATGTCACTAGTGAATGGATAGGCTGTATTCTCAGTGATGTCTCTAGTGAATGGATAGGCTGTATTCTTAGTGATGTCTCTAGTGAATGGATAG
Organism: Phyllomedusa bahiana; assembly: GCA_025379985.1. Lineage (NCBI taxonomy): Eukaryota > Metazoa > Chordata > Amphibia > Anura > Hylidae > Phyllomedusa > Phyllomedusa bahiana. The sequence goes on along the minus strand of JAODAL010000636.1, from coordinate 55,438 downwards.
GCTGTATTCTCAGTGATGTCACTGGTCTCTAGTGAATGGATAGGCTGTACTCTCAGTGATGTCACTGGTCTCTAGTGAATGGATAGGCTGTATTTTCAGTGATGTCACCGGTCTCTAGTGAATGGATAGGCTGTATTCTCAGTGATGTCATTGGTCTCTAGTGAATGGATAGGCTGTATTCTCAGTGATGTCACTGGTCTCTAGTGAATGGATAGGCTATGTTCTCAGTGATGTCACCGGTCTCTAGTGAATGGATAGGCTATATTCTCAGTGATGTCACTGGTCTCTAGTGAATGGATAGGCTGTATTCTCAGTGATGTCACTGGTCTCTAGTGAATGGATAGGCTGTATTCTCAGTGATGTCACCGGTCTCTAGTGAATGGATAGGCTGTATTCTCAGTGATGTCTCTAGTGAATGGATAGGCTGTATTCTCAGTGATGTCACTGCTCTCTAGTGAATGGATAGGCTGTATTCTCAGTGATGTCACTGGTCTCTAGTGAATGGATAGGCTGTATTCTCAGTGATGTCACTGGTCTCTAGTGAATGGATAGGCCACTGGTCTCTAGTGAATGGATAGGCTATATTCTCAGTGACGTCACTGGTCTCTAGTGAATGGATAGGCTGTATTCTCAGTGATGTCACTGGTCTCTAGTGAATGGATAGGCTGTATTCTCAGTGATGTCACTGGTCTCTAGTGAATGGATAGGCTGTATTCTCAGTGATGTCACTGGTCTCTAGTGACTGGATAGGCTGTATTCTCAGTGATGTCTCTAGTGAATGGATAGGCTGTATTCTCAGTGATGTCACTGGTCTCTAGTGAATTTCATGTACGGACTACAAAGTAAATATTAGACTAGCAAGTAGTTTCTTATATATCATATGTATAAATATATATACTCACTCCCCCTCCTCAGACTGGTGTTCAGAGCTGATGTTCTGGCACAGGGACATGCTCTCCAGCTGGCTGGCTATTGCACTAATATTAGTATCTGCAACAACCTAGGACATAAAAGACAGCATGTTAGATGGTAAAGCTCTGCGATCCCATCCTCCGTGTCCCTGCTGAGCCCCATAAATATAACAAATGTCTCCATCCAGACTATAACTGTGCAGAAACTGGAGCGGGGGGGCAGTCGGTCGGCTTAATATGCTGCACAGGAGATGTAATGGGGCTGCTGACTGCAGAGGGCGCTGTCATACAAGCCTGGAGACACCACTTTAAATAACTGTTTTCGTTATCCCATAATAGAGAAAACGCATTAGAATGTCATCATCCGTCCTGGGCTGACACAGACCACAATGAAAACAGATTTTTTGTTCATACAGAGATTTGCTGAAATTGCATTGTACGGCGCAGACAGGACAACAACTCGGCTTCTGGCTGCACTCAATTACCTCTTGTATAACAGAGATGTCAGGACGTCAGTGTAACTAGAGTGCGGCTTCATCCATTATACTCCTCTATCTGTGCTGCACCTCTCCATAGACAGGAGGACTGTGCCCCATGCTGCACCTCCCTGCAGACAGGAGGACTGTGCCCCATGCTGCACCTCTCCACAGACAGGAGGACTGTGCCCCATGCTGCACCTCGCTCCAGACAGGAGGACTGTGCCCCATGCTGCACCTCTCCATAGACAGGAGGACTGTGCCCCATGCTGCACCTCTCCACAGACAGGAGGACTGTGCCCCATGCTGCACCTCTCCACAGACAGGAGGACTGTGCCCCATGCTGCACCTCTCAACAGACAGGAGGACTGTGCCCCATGCTGCACCTCTCCACAGACAGGAGGACTGTGCCCCATGCTGCACCTCCATGCAGACAGGAGGACTGTGCCCCATGCTGCACCTCCATGCAGACAGGAGGACTGTGCCCCATGCCGCACCTCCCTGCAGACAGGAGGACTGTGCCCCATGCCGCACCTCCATGCAGACAGTAGGACTGTGCCCCATGCTGCACCTCCCTGCAGACAGGAGGACTGTGCCCCATGCTGCACCTCCCCTGCAGACAGAGAGGGCTGTGCCCCATGCTGCACCTCCATGCAGACGGAGGACTGTGCCCCTTGCTGCACCTCCATGCAGAACCTCCATGCAGACAGGAGGACTGTGCCCCATGCTGCACCTCCATGCAGACAGGAGGACTGTGCCCCCTGCTGCACCTTTCTGCAGACAGGAACTGTGCCCCATGCTGCACCTCCCTGCAGACCCGGAGGACTTGCCCCAGCTGCACCTCCCCGCTGACAGGACGACTGTGCCCCATGCTGCACCTCCCCTCACACAGGAGGACTGTGTCCCTTGCTGCTTGTCCCAGATTACAGGAGGACTGTGCCCCATGCTGCACCTCCCTGCAGACAGGAGGACTGTGCCCCATGCAGCACCTCACCACAGACAGGAGGACTGTGCCCCATGCTGCACCTCAATGCAGACAGGAGGACTGTGCCCCATGCTGCACCTCCCTGCAGACAGGAGGACTTTGACCCATGCTGCACCTCCATGAAGACAGGAGGACTGTGCACAATGCTGCTCCTCTCTGCTGACTGGAGGACTGTGCCCCATGCTGCACCTCCCTGCAGACAGGAGGACTGTGCCCCATGCCGCACCTTCTTGAAAATAATAGAACTGTGCCCCATGCTGCACCTGTCTGAAAACAGGGGGACTGTGCACAATGCTGCATACCTCTGAAAACAGATCTGTGTGCTATACTGCATTTCCTTGCAGACATAACTGTGCATTATATTTCATATCCCTGCAGACAGGAGAATTGTGTGCAATGCTACAGCTTCTTCAACCAGGATTACTGTGCACCATCCTGTACCTCACTGCAAAAAGAACTGTGCGCTATACAGTAGCCCACTGCAGACACGGTCAGTCCTCCCGTCTGTAAAGATATGCGGTAAGTGTACCATATACCACCTCCCTGCAGACAGGACGACAGCGATTCTGGCCATCATCGATTTGTATTAAAAAGGTGAACATTTCAAAGGTTCTGTTCAGCGGCTCTATTGCAAAGGTGTGGAACCAGTTCCATAATATGACAGACACCGACTGCGCCCGACGGAACCCACTAACAAGAAAAGTGTTCTATGCAGCACTATTATTTGTCTTCATTTTTGACGGCATCTGCTCCAAACCACTGACAAAGATGTGAACCAGACCTAAGATGTAAGCTCTGGGGAGGGTGGAGTTAAGGGGGTTTTGCCACGAAGTAACATTGATGTGGGAAGCTTACAAATTAAATAAACATTTTCACCATTCATGATTATTAAAAATTCTGCACCGTTTTTGTTTTAGCTGCTCCTTTAGTGATCCATTGTTTACAGCTCGTCTCCAGGGGATACGACCAGGGCTGAGAGCTTCTCACTCCTGGTCGCACATGCTCAGACATCACCTCTCCTCTCAGGCAGCTACTGAGTGTTGAACCCCAGGTGCTGTCATTCCACTCCCGTCCTCTGTTCTCCTTAGTAATTAATCAAACAGTGCAAATAAATAAAAAAAGAAACCACAATGAGGTCTGTGCATTGATAAAGAGAATGAAAAATCCCCAGATTTGCTTCCTGCAGGGATTTGAACCTAGGACCCTTGTGTCTGGAGGTAAAAACTTTACCTCTGAGCTACATTGTAGTTATACACAGCTCCATACATAAACAGACCTTTCTTTGACTAAAGAGAGGAAAGGTATGGTGATGTCATCCTGCTGGGTCACATGATCTGCAATTCAAACAAATCATATACGCCCTCTTCTGAGCACACAGAGCTGAAGAGCTGGATTAAGGAGGTATGAAATGAGATCGTGGCAAAACCCCTTTAAGGGCTTGCACATTGGGAGACAAAGTGGTGGCAACTAATATTTTTAACAACAGGTTCCTACTTGGCTGACAAAGCTAAGTCTATGCGATACCAGAGGTGAAGCACAACACAGAGATGTGTCCCTACCTAAACAAGCAAATATAATTACAATATTAGAAATACAGCGTAAACTAATAGCATATAAATAAATGACATTGTACAAATAAATCCAGCACTGATCAGATGCAGAGTAAACACTTCTATCCTGGGAATGTGTCTGGAGTCGTTCTCTTCCTTTGTCTTCTCTATTCATTCCTGACCATGTCTCCCAGCAGAGAGCCAATTATGCCGCTTGCTTCGCAGGGGTATTTAGCTTTCCGCATTTGCAGCGCAGCCCCACTCTCTATATGTACGCAAAAATCTAATTGCCCTAAACGTAGCACAATTATGCCCTTCAATATACCTGCAGAACCACATGGCACCTTCTGATTTTAATGCTAACATATTGCCCTCTAAAAATTATACCAACAGTGCCTCCTGAAAATATTAGTGCAACACATGATGCCTCCCAAATATATGCCTAATGCCACTTATAGTGCCCCCTTAAAATATCACTAACACCTGTAGCACCACATAAAAATATCAGATGTAGTATTTTGGGCCCCCCACACAGTTCATGGTTTCTATTGAAGGGATAGGCGTTTTTCCTCGTGATTTTTTGGGTCTCTAGTAATGGTAGGCTGTATTCTCGTGTGTCCTGGTCCTAGTGAAGGATGGCGTATTCTCAGTGATGTCGCTGGTCTCTAGTGAATGGGGGTGTTTTTATCAGCGATGCACGGGGTCTCCGTAAATGGATAGGCTTTTTCTCAGCGATGTCACTGGTCTCTAGTGAATGGTAGGCGTATTCTCGGTGACTGGTTTTTGTAAATGGATAGGCTGTTTACACGATGTCACGGTCTCTAGTAAATGGTAGGTGTATTCCAGTGGTCACGGGGTCTTAGTGAATGGATAGGCGTTTTAAAATGAGTCTCTAGTAAATGGTGGGTTTGCTCTAGGGATGTCCTGGTTCTAGTGAATGGTGGCGGTATTTCGTGATGTTGGTCTCTAGTAAATGGTAGGCGTTTCCAAGTGATGTCAGGTCTCTAGGAAGGATAGGGTTTTCTCAGTTGATGTCTCTATGATGGTTAGGCTGTATTCCAGTGATGAAAATGGCCCAATGTAATGGATGGCTGTATTCTCAGTGTGTCACTGTTCTAGTAAATTTTATAGGTGTTTCTCAGTGATGTCACTGTTTCTATAAGGGATGGCTGTTTTTCCCATGATGTCACTGGTTTTTGGGAATGGATAGGCTGTATTTTCAGTGATGTCATGGTTCTAGTAATGGTGGCTGTATTCCAGTGATTTCTCAGGAATGGATAGGCGTATTCTCTTGTTTTTCCTGGTTTTTCTAGTGAATGGATAGGCTGTATTCTCAGTGTGTCCCGGTCTCTGTGAATGGATGGCTGTTTTTTCTCAGTGATGCACTGGTCTTTGTGAATGGATAGGCTGTATTCTCAGTGAGTCACGGGTTTAGGGAATGGATGGGTGTATTCTCAGTGATGTCACTGGCTCTAGAAAAAGGATAGGCTGAAATTTCTCAGTGATTCACTGGTCTCATTGAATGGATGGCGTTTTCTCAATGATGTCCCCGGTCTCAGTGAATGGATAGGCTGTTTTTCTCAGTGTTTGTCACGGGTTCTTAGTAAAATGGATAGGCTGATTTAGTGATGTCACTGGTCTCTAGTGAATGGTAGGTGTATTTCAGGATGTTAGGGGGTCTCTAGTAAAGGGTTAGGCTGTTTCATTTTGTCCCCCCCGGTCTCTAGGGAATGGATAGGCGTATTCAGTATGTCAACGGTTCTAGTAAATGGATGGGCGTATTCATGATGTCAGGTCTTAGTGAAGGATAGGCTTTTTTCGTGATTCAGGTCTTATGAATGGATAGGTGTATTTCATGATGTCACGGGTTTTTTTAGTGAAGGAAGGCTTTTCTCAGTGATGTCATGGTCTTAGTGAATGGAAAAGGTGTATTCATGAGTCACTGGTCCTAGTGAATGGATAGGTTTTTGTATTCTCAGTGATGTCATGGTCTTGGGAAATGGTAGGTGTATTTCAGTGATGCCCTGGCTCTATTTGAATGGATAGGCTTTTATCTCATATGACGGTCTCTGGAATGGATAGGTGATTTCAATGATGTCCCCGGTCTCTAGTGAATGGATAGGCTGTTTTCTCAGGGATGTCACTGGTCTCGTGAATGGAAGGCTGTATTCTCAGTGTTGTCATGGCCCTTTAGTGAATGGATGGCTTTTCTCAGTGTGTTACTGGTCTTAGTGAAGGATAGGCTGTATTCAGTGATGTCACGGGTCTCTAGTGAATGGATAGGCTGTATTCATTGATGTCACCGGTTCTATGAAGGGATGGCTGTTTTCAGTGATGTCACCGGTCTTATGAATGGATAGGCGTTTTTTCAGTATGTCACTGGTTTTAGTGAAGGGAAATGGGCCTGTATTTCAGTGATGTCACTGTCTCAGTGAAGGGATAGGCTGTATTCTCAGTGATGTCAGGGGTTCTAGTGAATGGATAGGCGTTTTCTCTTGATGTCCCCCGGTCTTAGGAAGGGATAGGTTTGTATTTCATGATGTCTTGTGAATGGATAGGCTTATTCCAGTGATGTCACTGCTCTCTAGTGAATGGAAAGGCTGTATTCTCAGTGATGTCACCGGGTCCTAGGAATGGATAGGCTGTATTCTCAGTGATGTCTGATCCTAGTGAACGGATAGGCGTATTCTCAGTGATGCACCGGTCTCTAGTGAATGGATGGCTGTTTTCTCAGTGATGTCACCGGTCTTAGTGAAGGATATGGCTGTTTCTCATGTGTCCCCGGGTCTCTAGGAAGGATGGCTGTTCTCGGGATGTCACCGGTTTTGTAAATGGTTGGCTGTATTCTCAGTGTTCACTTTCTCTGTGAAGGATAGGCTGTATTCTCCGTGAGGTCACAGGTCTCTAGTGAATGGAGAGTCTGTCTTCTCAGGGATGTCTCTAGTAAAAGGATGGCTGTATTCTCAGTGATGTCATGGACTCTAGTATGAACAGGCGTATTCTCAGTGTGTCATGGTTTAGTAAGGGAAAGGCTTGTATTCTCATTGTGTCTTATGAATGGATAGGCTGTTTCTCAGTGTGTATCTAGGAAGGATAGGTGTATTCTCAGTGATGTCAATGTTCTCTAGTGAATGGATAGGGCTGTATTCCCCATGATGTCCAGTGAAGGGTTAGGGTGTATTCTCATGATGTATTATGAATGGATGGGATTTATTCTCAGTGATGTCACTGGACCTAGTGAATGAACAGGCGTTTTCCAGTGATGTCATGGTTTAGTGAATGGATAGGCTTTTCTCAGTGATGTAATGGTCTCTAGTGAAGGGTTTGGCTGAAAATTTCAAGGATGTCTTGGAATGGATGGGCTGCTTTCTCAGTATGTCACTGGTCTCTAGTAAAAGGATAGGCGTATTTCAGTGATGTCACCGGTCTCTAGTGAATGGATAGGTTGCTTTCTAAGTCACAGGATTTGTGTCTTCTAAGACTCATCAAAAGTGATAACAAAATGCAGAACTTGTATAATCCAGTGATGCAGCAGGTGTAATTATTATTATTTATTTTAAAGCGCCATTGATTCCAGGGCGCTGTACATTCGAGGGTGTAATGAATTACTGTCATGTTCAAGAGGTGCTTGAGAAGCCAACTGACGTCTACTCCCCTTTATCCCTATATCTACAAGATCCTTATGGAAACAACAGCACATATTGCCCCCTTATCCAATTTACCAGCAGCAGGTGTGTGGATATAGTATCTGAGGGAGCAGCACGGTCGAACCTTGTGTTAATCCGGGAACCTGAGACTAATATCCGCCACAAAGCCGAGCATCTCTGCTTTCTAAAACCTGCTACCAGCATGATCTATGTGAGCGGCGTAAGGCTATCAGCTGGTCCATCTATATGGGCAGCCGATACAGCAGCTGTCAGGTATATACCCTGGCACAGAGCACGTTAGCCTGGCGCCTCTTATCTCATCCCGGCACCTGCTCTGGCAAATGAAATGGTGGCTTATCTCTGCTTCTCCAGCAGCATCTGTGCACAGTAAAATCTCTGCTTCGGAGGTAAACGCCAGGAGGGTTTTCTACACCGGTGAATGCAATTATATGACCTTGCAGCGGCAGAACACGGTAAGATGGGAAATGAACTGATGTATCTGCCGAGATTGCCGCTGATACAGGGGAGCTACTATGAAACTGAAGAAAAGTCCCTCTTCTTGTCTAGAACATCAAAAATGTGAATTGGACAAAGTTAAATGCACCTCGTCTGCGGTTAAAGGGAATCGGTCGCCAATTTTATTTTTTTTTACTTATTAAATCAAGCCCCTGATCCGTATTCTTTTCCTCTCAGTCATTTTTATTTTCTAATTGTAGATTTCTCTATTCGGCCGTCTATATATATGACTGTGGGGAAGACATTCTTGCTTGCACTGCTTTAACAGCAGTCAGAGAGATACTTTCCCAGCACTTCATGCACATAGGATTCTTAAAGAGTTTGTCTCATTACGACTTTCACCCTTTGTCAGTTGAGCCGGGGTAAGTTTGAACTGAGGGCTTTGCTAGCTTGTCTGTCTCTCCCCTGCTCCCTCTCCCCCCTCCCATCAGCAAACAGGCACTACGTAACTACTTTTGGAGGGGGGGGGGGGGGGGGGGGGAGGGGGTTTGCTCTCAGAGTTCACCCTTGTGGGCCTGCCTAGTCTGTTACAGGAGAGGGCTGATCTAGGAGTGTAGAGAGGAATATGAAGTTTGTGTGCTAATAGAGCAAAAGAGGATGCATGTGTTCCTATATCCCCTGCTAGCTTACAAGTCTCCACATCTCCAGCAACAACAAGGAAGTTTTTTACATACTCAGGATGTCTCACTAATACTGGGAGAGCATAAAGTATTCACAAGCCTGATCTGTATAATATTTATATAGTCACAGTTCCAAAGACATATCATGATTATAGTAACAGACAGGGCCCACTGCTGTCACATCTATCTGTGTAGAGAGCAGGAGAAGCAGGGACACACAGGGTTAATCCGGGGCCAGCTCGGACACAGACCCAGAGTCCTCCCTCCCCCCTCCCTCCTCCTCCCTCCACTCCAGAAGCATTCTGTGCGGGAGGGGCTCTCCTGCCCGACCTGTCTTCAAAGGTGATGAGTCATTCAGAACCTGACAGCCATAAGATAAAGGATCAACAGGTCGGGCTACTATAGAGATCTGAGAAGCGTATGTAGTAATACTAACAGGGCTAGCTCAAAATCAGTAGGACATTTGTAATGAACATATATTTCAAAGCTGCTTGTTTTTTAAAGATCTTTAAAATTAAAAAACCCCAAACATTGTAGCGAGACAACCCCTTTAAGACAGTTTTTTGTCCATAGACTTTTTTAGAGAGTTTTCACTGTGCAGGGGGGGAAGGGGGATGTGGGCATCTCCTCTTGTGATTGGTGGATTCTGTGTTATCTGTACATAATGGTGTCACCTTTCAGTGTGACCCTGCTTTTACTGATAATGAGCACAAAAGCTCTCTAAACAGAACAGGAAGTGTCAGACTATTATTAGGCCTAGTGGCCAAAGTGAAAACTGCAGGACTTAAGAATTATTTAAAAAATACTGAAAATAATCTGGAAAAATAAAAAAAAACATAACCAAAAATTCCTAAAAAATGTGTTTAACATAAAAATGTGAGTTAAACAATAAGTCATTTTTTGATGACACATTCCCTTTAAGGGGATCTCAGGCCTTCATCTGCAAATAAAGCTTAAAGGTATTGTTGAGATTTTTTTTTTTTTTTTACTAAAAAACACTGTCACCTGTCTATGGGTTAGTCCTAGTACTGCAGCTCAATTTCAATGAACAGAGCAGAACCTGAACAGCTATTGCTGTTTTTTAAAGGCGGCAGGTGAACATAGTTTAAAGGGGTGTTGCCACAAACTCATTTCATACCTCCTGTATCCAGCTCTTCAGCTGTGTGTGCTCAGAAGGGGGCTTGTGAGATTTGTTTGAATTGGATATCACGTGACCCAGCAGGATGACATCACCAGGCCTTTACATAAAGGTCTGTTTATGTAAAACATTGTGAGTAGCTGAAAGGTAAAGTTTTTGCCTCCAGGCACAAGGGTCCTAGGTTCTAATCCCTGCAGGAACCAAAGCTGTGGGGTTTTATTTATCTTTATCAATGCACATACCTCATTGAGGTTTCTTTTTTTTTTATTTATTGCACTGTTTGACTAATTACTAAGGAAGACAGAGGACGGGAGTAGAATGACAGCTTCTGGGGTTGAACACTCAGTAGCTGCCTGAGAGGAAAGGTGATATCTGAGCATGTGCGACCAGGACTGAGGAGCACCTGTAAACAATGGATCACTAAAGGAGCAGCTAAAACAAAAACTGTGCAGAATTTTTTAATAATAATGAATGGTGAAAATGTTTGTTATTTCATTTGCAAGCTTCCCACGTCAATTTTACTTCGTGGGAAAACCACTTTAACCCATAAAACCACCTTCAATTACAGTTCAGCAGCTTTGTAATATACACTGTGCTTGAATTCTTTCTTGTACAAAATTTCAAATTGTTGTCAGCGAATGCAAACATCCTTGCTTACCCATCCTTAACAGGGTGTTCCCATATCAAACATTCATGGCACATCAATGGGATAGGCCATCAATGTGTGACAGGTGCAGGTCCCAGAGGTAGAAGCCGCATCTATCTTTGAAATCTGCCCCTGGAAATCTCCAATCAGACTGGAGAGTAGGTTGCTCTTGCATATGACTCTCCATTCTGTTTTATGGAAGCTCCCAGTCAAACAAAGCGCTCACCTGTACTCAGAACTCTCATGGAACAGAATGGAGAGTCGTGCACAAGCGCAACTGACTCTCTGTTCTGAGTTGAGATTATCAGGGGCCCATCCCCGAGACAGGTGTAGCTCCCAGAGGTAGGACCAGCACCAGTCACACACTGACGGCATATCCTATGGAAATGTGCGAGATGGGAACACTCCTTTAACTAGATAGATTTTAGTGTTACTGATATTTTCTCTCTTGTGGAAAGGGTGATGAATGCAAATTAGGTTATACAGGTAAACCCTTTCTATATGAGAGAGGGAATTACAAGGCCTTGTCCCCACTGCACGGTTTTTCCGCCCGCGGGCCGCCCGAAAACCATTCTAAATGCACATTCTTCCGTCCGGTTTTCGGACGGAATATGAACATGGGATGGGGGAGGGCTTTTCTCCGCTCTCTGCGGAGAAAAGCCGTCCTCCCCGCGGCCGTGTGCACAGCCCGAAAACAGGACAAATACCGGTCGGATAAACCGACCAGTATTTGTCCACTGCCGTGGGGATGCGCCCTTATAGGTGTTTCCTGGAGCAGCACATCACACAAGTATTTTACAGTACAACGCACAGAGGTGGGAACAGAGCAGCAGCCTGAGGTTCTGGTGAAAGAGGAAGTCTATTTCAGAGGACCCTAGACTGCAACAAGCTATGCAACTAAGCTGGAGTCACTGATCATAGCAGACTAAGGGCTTGTTCACACGGAGTATACACTCCATGCTACAAGCGCTTTTAGGATCCGTCTTGGGGTCCGCTCTCTCTTTTAGGCTCCGTTTTGAAAAGAATTGCATGCCAATGAGCGGACCCCAAGACGGAGCGGAGCTGCGGTATTGAAACACGCAGCGGCGATCCCTAATGTGAACGCTGCTGCGTGTTCGTCATAGACAGCAGTGATAATCTCACTGCTAATTGTTTAGATCCGTCTTGGGGACCGACAGAGCGGACCCCAAGACGGATCCGAAAAGCGCTTGTAACACGGAGTGTAGACTCCATGTGAACAAGCCCTAAGGGTCACTTGTATAAGAGAACTAGCCACTTAAGTTGACTTAGTATCCTGTTGGCACGGATTTGGGAACTCTCAATCCCAAAGTGCACCAAATGTCAAGAATAATCCGGCCTTTCATGAAACAATGACTTTATTCTATAATCTTTAAAAGCATACATACATCCGCTCTCTTCGGGGGTTTATGCAGTGACGTAAACAATGATTAGGGATACTTAAGTTTAGTTGCGGCAGAACGCCGTTCAGCTACAGAGTCCATAGACCACATGGTCTTAATCCCACAGGGTTTCCCGGAGGAACGCCAGGAGCCCGGGCTAAGCGCACGTCAGACAGCGACTTCGAGGCAATGTTGCCTCTTTCTCAAGCATGCGCAAATCAATAGAGGCGTTCCTTATAAAGGAATGCCAGCTCAACAACAACAATAACAGATTGTAACAATGTATTAACAAGAAATAGCCAACACGCCCCTCAAACCTTTAGAGGAATTTGTAGATCGCAGTTTATACGGGCAAGGCGAATCTGCTCTAATGATGAGCAATACTCTGTAAATATGGAAAAACTGGTTTTAAAAATTTGTTGAGCGAGGATATGACAGGACTGAGTTACAAGGATGGGTCTTGAAATTGCAGGTATAACCCCGTGCCGACCTGTTTAAAAACTAGGAGTAAGAAAGATGACAAGCGTTTTAAACCTATGTCTGTACGTAAAGATGTTCATTCTACACTGATTCAAAGATCTATTCTTAAAAATTGGAAAGATACTACAATCTGATCCAAAATTTGGGTAAACTGTTTAAAGATAAACCGAAATGGATTTTCAGAAAGGTAAAACGCTGGGTCAACACTTAATTAAATCTGACATAGCAAAAAAGGATAAACCAGACAAGGGTATCAAATCCGCAAGGTCTGGAACTTTGCGTGCCTACGCTGCCAAAATTGCTCCTCTATCATCAAAAGGGGATTCTATCTCACATCCCACAAAAGTTTCCCAGTTAAAATCATGGTTTTTCTACAAAGTGACAGCTGTAATTTTTGTCTACATGATTAAATGCCCCCTTTTGGAAGACGTAATGAGGGCAGACCACCAGGGAGATAAAAATCCGCCTCAATGAACATAGGTCGGTTCATCCGCCAATATAAGAAAAAAGATGGTGGTGCCAAGGATGAGGCAGTAGACACGGTAAACCCTCTAGCCCGACACTGGATCAATGAGAGACATGGCCACGGAGTTGAAATGGGGTATACTGGGGAGAGTTACGTGTGAGTCCACAGAGACGTCAGAAAATTGTTACAGAGAGAGGCTTTCTGGAAAACACCCATATGGATTCACAAGCACCCAAAGGCATTAAATGAAAACTTTGGCCCGAAGGTGTTCCTGTAAGTGGCTGCAGCGTGCATTGTTTCTAAATTTTTTTTATTCTTTTCATTGTTTTTATTGTTGTTTGTTGTTGAGCTGGCATTCCCCTTTTTAAGGAACGCCTCTATTTAATTGCGCATGCTTTAGAAAGAGGCAACAATTTCCTCGAAACGTCGCTGTCTGACGTGCGCTTAGCCCGGGGCTCCTGGCGTACCTCCCGGAAACCCTGCTGGGATAAAGACAGTTATGGTCTATGGGCTCGTAAACTGAACGGCGTTCTGCCCAAAATAAACTTAAGTATCCCTAATCATTGTTTACGTCACTGCATAAACGCCGAAGAGAGCGGATGTATGTATGCTTTTAAAGATTTATAGAATAAAGTCATATGTTTTATGAAAGGCCGGATTATTCTTGATATTTGATAACAAGCCCTAAGGGCCCATAGGCCAAGAATGTTCTGCATGAGCACTGGAAGGCATTCGACAGTCAGCTTTGCTTTGAGGAATTTTTCTCATACCCCAAAAGTTTTGCATTATGCAAATCTCCTTATGGAGATGCACATTCACAGTCAACAAGCAACTACATTATCTCACAAAAATGAGTGCACTCCTCACATTTTTGTAAATATTGTGTTATATTTTTTCATGGGACAATACTGAAGATCTGACACTTCGATACAATGTAAAGTAGTCAGAGTGCAGCTTGTGTAACAGTATAAATTTGGTGTGTGCTCAAAATAACTCCACACACAGCCATCAATTTCTAAACCGCTGGCAACAAAAGTGAGTACAACCCTAAGTGCCAACAAAAGTGAGTGCACCCCTAAGTGCCAACAAAAGTGAGTGCACCCCTAAGTGCCAACAAAAGTGAGTACAACCCTAAGTGCCAACAAGAGTGAGTACTCCCCTAAGTGCCAACAAAAGTGAGTACAACCCTAAGTGCCAACAAACGTGAGTACAACCCTAAGTGCCAACAAAAGTGAGTGCACCCCTAAGTGCCAACAACAGTGAGTACAACCCTAAGTGCCAACAAAAGTGAGTACTCCCCTAAGTGCCAACAAAAGTGAGTACAACCCTAAGTGCCAACAAAAGTGAGTACTCCACTAAGTGCCAACAAAAGTGAGTACTCCCCTAAGTGCCAACAAAAGTGAGTACAACCCTAAGTGCCAACAAAATTGAGTGCACCCCTAAGTGCCAACAAAAGTGAGTACACCCCTAAAGTTAAAATGGACAAATTCTGCTCAATTGTGTCCATATCTTGTGTGGTCTCCATTATTTTCCAGCACTGCCTTCACTCTCTTGGGCAGGGAGGTCACTGGAGCTTCACAGGCTGCAGCCACTTCCCTCCTCCATGACGACATCACGGAGCTGGTGGATGTTAGAGACCTTACGCTCCTCCACCTTCTGTTTGAGAAGGCCCCACAGATGCTCAATAGCTTGTAAGTCTGGAGACCTGCTTGGCCAGTCCAGCACCTTTACCCTAATTCTCTTTAGCAAGGCAGTGGTCATCTTGGAGGTGTTTGGGGTTGTTATGTTGGAATACTGTCCTGCGGCCCAGAAGGGAGGGGATCATACTCTGCTTCAGAACGTCACAGTACAGGTTGGAATTCATGTTTCCCTCAATGAACTGTAGCTTCCCACAGCCGGCAGTACTCATGCAGCCCCAAACTATGACACTCGCACCACCATGCTTGGCTGTAGGCAAGACACACTTGTCTTTGTACTCATCACCTGGTTGCTTCCACACACGCTTGACACCATATGAACCAAATAAGTTTATATTGTTCTCATCAGACCACAGGACATGGTTCCAGTAATCCATGTCCTTAGTCTGCTTGTCTTTAACAAACTGTTTGTGGTTTTTCTTGTGCATCATCTTTTGAAGAGTCTTCCTTCTGGGACGACAGCCATGCAGCCCATTTTGATGCAGTGTGGGGCATATGCTCTGGGCACTGACAGGCTGACCCCCCACCCCTGTAACCTCTGAAGCAATGCTGGCAGTACTCATATGTCTATTTTGAACACACAATCTCTGGATATGCACGTTCGTTCAACTTCTTTTGTCGTCCATGGTGAGGCCTGTTCTGAGTGGAACCTGTCTTGTTAAACTGCTGTATGCTCTTGGCCATTGTGCTGCAGCTCAGTTTCAAGGTGTTGGCAATCTTCTTATAGCCTAAGCCATCTTTTTGTAGAGCAAAAATTCTAGTTTTCAGGGGACATGTTTAACTTCCAGTGACCAATGTATGAGAGTAATAACACCAAATTAAACACACCTGTTCACACCTGAGACCTTGTAACACTAAAGTCACATGACACTTTGTCTATTTTTAAGTTAGGGGTGTACTCACTTTTGTTGCCAGCGGTTTAGACATGGATGGCTGTGTGCTGAGTTATATTGAGGGCACGGCAAATTTACACTGTGATACAAGTTGTGCACTGACTACTCTACATTGTATCAAATTGTCAGTTCTTCAGTGCCGTCTCGTGAAAATATATAATACAATATTTACAAAAATGTGATGTGTGTACACACTTTTGTGAGATACCGCAGCAATGATCCAAGCAGCCAAGAAATGAGTTGATTAGGGGTATGATTGCACTGACCAGTGATCGGGAGATCAGACGTCACTGTAACAGTTTGTTCCCCATCAAAGAGTCTGAAATCTGCAGATTAAAGGGGTTGTCTCGTTCTATTTTAAAATAAATTTATGCTGCTGCTGCTGCAATTGCATAACACAAGTCCTACTCCCCTCTGTTCCACTGTCTGCCATCTCCCTGGTTTGGGCGGTTGGATCATCGCGCCCTATTTCCTGACATCACTGTTGTGGAGTGGAGAGGTCAGAATATGGCACGTGACAGTCATTGCTGCCTGGGTTAATCCTGGGTTAATTGGTTCTCTGCAGATTGGCGATATTATTGATACTAAGGACACCCCAAATGCTTCCTGCTGGTGTCACTACAATATCACAGTCATATAACATGCACTCCATGTAAGGAGAGAAGGTCAGCAGGGGACATGGGCTTGGGAGCGTGGCATGGTAGATGTGGTTTCATCCTCCTCTCCCTTATATATGTATATAATGGGTTTCTGTAGTCTTTTGTCTATGCACGAGCAAACAACTGAACCAATCTGCACAAAAGTACAGAGGTACAAAGGTAAGTCAGGCAGTACAGACGTTTTGAGATCGGGGTTCAGTTCTCTAGGACCTACCTTTCTTGACACATTTGCAAAAAATCTGAATGAAAAAGCCAATTATTCATTAAAATTTCTTTGTGTTGCTACAAGCAAGACATCACATTTCTGCACGTAACACCGCAGCCATTTTTACTCACCGTGAACGCACTGTACCTCTACCTTACTTGACCATTTTCATGAACTGAAACCCTTTTAGATCAGTCATACCATCAAAAAGGAACCTTGCATTGGGACAAAAGACTCCTGCGGAAAAGTGCTTGGGTGCTGATGAAGCCACCGAGACCCCTCAGCCTGACCAGATGCGTCACAGACAATAGTGAGCTGCTGAAACACCCCAGCAGACTGCAGCATGACTGTAGTCTCAGTGAGACAGACGAGCAGCAGAGACTCCCCAGCAGACTGCAGCATGATTATAGTCTCAGTAAGACAGACGAGCAGCAGAGACTCCACAGGAGACTGAGGCACAGCAAAGTTTTTAACCACACACACAACAGGTAAACGAAATAGATTCCTGTGCAAGTCGAGTAATTCTGCTTTTATATTTAGACAGTTGATTTGAGATTGGAGGCTGGTGTTCATCACACACCAGTGGGCTGGACGCCTATTACAGTCAATGCCAATCCATTCACATAGCAGACATACACAGTCATTTTCAGATGAAAGCAGGGTGCTGGAAGCAGTTATCTCCAGTAACACAGAGGTTTTTTGCTTGTTGTTAAGCAACATGTTGAGATTAGCTGGGAAGAGCGAGCGCTGCGCACAATGGTGCATAGTTCTAGAGCAATAATTACCCGCTGCTCATAGAAGAGGTCCTCGCAGCTCTACGTACCTCCAGGGTGATGTTGCCATATGCGTTCTTTAGTATGTTAACCACTTCTGTGTGGGACAACCCGTCCAGCGGCTGCTTATTAATACTGACAATCCGATCCCCAACCTGAGAGTAGAAGAGTTGGAAACGGCAAGATTACTGACCATTCTCCACTATCCAGAGGTATATAGAACATGGTGCAACAGCAAACACGTGCATAATAAACCCTGCTGATAGTACCAGAATGTAAAGGGGCAGGATTCAGATTATGGACAGATATCTGGGAATAATTGCCAGAGCAAACAGTCATTCAAACAGAACAGAGACATAAATACAAAACTTACCTTCAGCTTGTTAGTTCGCGCTGCCACACCGCTGGCCTGAATCATAGCGATGAACACCGGGGTATCACCCAGTGGGCTGCCCTTACCACCTGCTATACTGATGCCTAAAGCATCATTGGGGCCCTAGGCATTGTGAAAAAGAGGAGAACATGTTATTGGGTTACATCCTCGGATATATTATACAGATTCTTATTGTTCTACTGTCTTAGCACTCACCCTGCTTATTTCAACCATTCTGGGCTCCATCTCTGTACCTAGAGTCAGAAAAAACAAATGTCACTATTCAACTGGTCTAGACAGATTAGTTATCGTGTACTGATACCAGAGTTTTTACATCCTGTGTTATTATAACACCATGGAGCTGCACTCACTTTTTATGCTCTGCAGTCACTGTGGTACATACATTACATTTACTTTATCCTGTACTGCCCCTGAAGTTACATCCTGTATTAATACTTCCAGAGCTACACTCACATTTCCTGCTGGTGCAGTCAACTGGTGTTAACATACATATACATATCCTGTACCTGATCCTGATATACCATCCCTGTAAATTTATACTCCAAAGCTGGCAACTCACAAATTCTGCTTTGGTGCAGTCCCACTGTGCACATACATATACTTATCCTGTACTGGATCCTGAGTTACATCCTGATTATACTCCAGAGCTGCCACTCGACTGATTTCTGCCTGGTGCAGTCCCTGTTGGACATACATTACTTATACTGGTACAGATCCTGATTTTTACATCCTGTATAATACTCCCAAAGCTTGCCACTCACTATGCTGCTTGTGCAGTCACCGTGTGCGACTAACATTTCCTTATCCTGTGACTGATTCCTGAGTTACAAATCCTTAATATATACACCAGAGCTTGCGAACTCAACTATTCGCTGGTGCGTCCCAACTGTGTACATACAATTACATTAACATTACTTTATCCTGTACTGATCCTGAGTACAACTCCTGTATTTTACTCCCAGAGCTGCACTTCACTATTCCCTGCTGCTGCACTCACTGTACATACATTTACATTTACTTATCCGGTAACTTTGATCCTAGGAAGTTTTACATCCTAGTTATTATACATCCAGAGGCTGCACCACTATTGCTGCTTGTGCAGTCACCGTGTTGCAATACAATACTTATCCTGTACTGATCCTGAGTTTACATCCTGTTAATTTTAATACTCCAGACTGCACTCAACTAGCTGCTGGTGCAGTCACTGTGTACATACAATACATTACTTATCCTGTACTGATCCTAAACTACAATCCTGTATTATACCCAAGCTGCCACTCCCACTAAATTCCCTGCTGGTGCTAGTCACTGTGTACATACATTACTTTTATCCTGGTACTGGATCCCTGAGTTTCATCCTCATGTGTGCTCCAGAGCCCTATGCACACACTAATCTGCTGGTGCAGTCAACTGTACATACATTTCCCTTAACCCTGTACTGAATCCTGAAGTTCCATCCTGATTCTACCCCATAGCAGCACTCACTATTTCTCTGGTGGAGTCCCACTGTGTCCAAGGGCATTACATTACATATCCTGTACTGATCCTGGACTTCCAATCCTGGTATTAAACTCCAAGCTGCAACTCAACTATTTCTGCTTTGGTGGAGTCACCACTTGTGGCACATACATTAACTTTTATACCGGTACTGAGATCCTGGAGTTACATCCTGTATTTAATACACCAGAGCTGCCACTCACTATTCTGCTGGTGCAAGTCACGGTAGTACATACATACATTACATTACCCTGTAACTGATTCCTATTACAGTCCCTTTATATACACCGAGCTGCAACTCACTATTCTGCTGTTGCCAGTCCTGTGTACATACATTAACATTACTTATCCTTACTGATCCAAAGCTACATCCAGTATTATAGCTCCAAGCCTGCACTCAACTATTCTGCTGTGGCAGTCCACTGTGTAACAATACCTTACTTATCCTGTTACGTGATCCTGAGTTACATCCTGTATTATACTCCAGAAGCTCACTCACTATCCTGCTGGTGCAGTTCCACTGTTGACATACATTACATTACTTTATCCCTGTACTGAGAACCTGAGTTACATCCTGTATTATACTCCAAGCTGTCCACTCACTATCCCAGCGGTGCAGTACACTGAGTTGGACAATCCATAACATTTACTTTATCCTATACTGATCCCTGAGTTACATCCTGCATGTGTGCCATCCAGAGCTGCACTCACTATACTGCTGGTGCAGTCACTGTAAACAATACATTACTTATCCTGTACTGATCCGACTTCCCTTCCCCTTAATTTAATACTCCCAGGGGTGCACTACTATTTCCCGCTGGTGGAATCACTGTGCTCATACATTAACTTATCCCCCGGTAACTGATCCTGAAGTTGTTTTACATTCCTGTATTATACACCCAGAAGCTGCACTCAACTAATCCGCTGGTGGCAGTCCACGGTGTAATGCCATTACATTACTTATCCTGTAACTGAATCCTGAAGATACAATCCTGTAATTTATACTCCCAGAGCTTGCACTCAACTATTCTGCTGGTGTATTCCCATTTGTGCAACAACATTAACTTACCTGTAACTGACCCCTGAGTGAGCCTGTCAATCCTGCTGACTCCTTGCAACACAGTTGATCAAGGGGGCTATAGTGGTCGTCTGAGTGTTGCAGCCTCCTTAATGTTTATAAGGGTCTCATAACTGTAACTGATTATAAGACATGATGGAAAAGCCAAATATATTACCCGAAAATAGTAAAGTAGCACGGCCCAAATGCAGAATGTAAAGCTCGGAGCCTATAGGGTGGGTGTTATAATTTGATGGTCCTCCAAAGCAATGCAGAATACTGAATGCAGTTTGCTAACCCTATGAATAAATACTATGCACAGGGCAAAGTGGACCTTTGTGTGCCACCCATCACCTGAACCACAGGATCCTCCAGCCACCAAACTAAGCTGCAACTCTATTTGTGAACAGTTCAAAGTAATGGGACTTCTGTGCAGCAGAGGATTGCACAAGAGCTTCCATCAATCAAGCAAGGAACCTCCTATATCGCCTATGCGAGAGCACAGCCCACTGGAGGGAAGCAAGCCGGCAGAATAAAGCAGAACCATGATTAACCGGAGTTAATTCTGCTGAGATCTGGACGGAGCAAATGAACACCGTGATGTAATTCTGTGGATTGGATATGACTGGGGCACGAGGTGCCGGCAGCACAGTCCCTGAGAGCACGACGTTACAGACCTGGAACAAAAGAGTTGGTGCAAGAGTATATTTAAAATCCTAGTAGCCGTGCGAAGACTTCAAAATTTCCATTACAAATTAATTAACAGGAAGAATGAACAGCCAAAGATAGGATTTAACAAATCCCTCGCTCAAGGACGCTGCGAGTGAAGTATCGGAGGAGTGTAGAGCAGGCCGGAGCTTTTATCATGAAGAACATGTTGAAGACTTCTTCACAGTTCATTAAATGAACACTCAAAAGGATTACAAAAATAAACACAAAAAGGTCCCAGACAACACCTTGCCTTAAAAGGGGTTTTTTTGCCACAAAGTAAAATTGAACGTGGGAAAGTTTGCAAAATGAAATAAACATTTTCACCATACACAATATATTAACAAATCCCTGCAGCCGTTTTTGTTTTAGCTTGCTCCTTTAGTGATCCATGTTTTTCAGCTTGTCACCAGGGGAAAATGACCAGTGCTGTGAGCACCTCAGTCCTGTTCGCACCACTCAGACATCACCTCCTTCTCTCAGGCTAGCTACTCATATGGTTCAACCCCAGCTGCATGACATTTCTTACTCCCGTCCTCTGACTCCTTTAGTAATTTAGTCCAACCAGTGCAAATAAAAAAAAAAGAAAACCTCAATCAGGTCTGTGCATTGGTGATACAGAGAAAAAAAAAATCCCACAGATTGGTTATCCTGCAGGGATTTTGAACCTAGGACCCTTGTGCCCTGGAGGCCGAAAAAACTTTACCTCCAGCTACACACAATGGACTTTAACATAAACAGACCCCTTTCTTTTGACAAAGAAGAGAGTAAAGGCCAGGTGTATGTCATCCTTGCTGGGTCACATGATATGCAATTCAAAACAAATCACAACACACCTTCCTTCAGATCACACAGAGCATGAAGGAGCTGTAATGCAGGAGAGAACGAAAGAGATCTTAGTAACACCCCTTTAAGTCCCAGCCTTCGGTCCTAATCTGTCTCGTGTTGCTCTTCTTTTTTTATATTTGCAAACTGTCCTATAGACAATTTCACATAAAACCAACTAAAATACATCTTATACCGATCCTAATATAACACGAGAGATAAAGAGCAATAAAAGGAAGAACAAAAACAAGAAATAAGTGGAAGTAAATTAACTAAGAAAAAAAGTCTCTTATTGCAACTAAAAGAAAAGCATCACATGAAAGGGGCATTCCCATCTCGGGCATTTATGACATATCGTTAGGCTATGCCAATAATAGGTGCGGGTCCCACCTCTGGGGACTGCACTTTTCTTGAGCACAGGTGACTGAACTTCACCATGCAGAACAGACATTATTGCAATGATTAAGAGCAGGAAGCTCGAAACGCATATGCTGAATTCGTATATTTTCTTGGAATTGTAGAAACCGATTTTTAGGGCATGTTCACGGGCATGTTCGTTTTCGCTTTGGGGCGCGTATTTTAGCGCACTTACGGACGACCTTACCAATAGCTCAACGCCAGTTTTTTTTGTCCTATTTTGCGGGCAACAACACTGTTTTTGGACGCCATAATATCTCGAATGGGTAAATTAACTGAGCCGACACGCAAAACTAGGCTAGCATTGTACGCACCTTAATGACCCATTTGAAATGCGCCTAAAAATGATACGTCTGAGCGCCTGCCATAAAGCAGCAAATTGGCGCCCTAACGAGCCGCAATAAAAACCATATCACTAGTCCAGCACCATTTGGAGAGCAAAGAGCACCGGAGCAAGCGTTGCCAAGCAACTTTTTAGGCGCAAATAAGATAAACAAAGCAAGGGAGAAGAGGGATTTCGTGGTTTGGGGTGTCTGGGCAGACACCCGCAAAAAATAGCTTCAATTGGTTCGTGGCCAAACAGGAGGCACTTACATCTGAATGAATGCGCCTCAACAACAGCACGGTGCCCACCAAATACTATTGGATCGTGTGTGCACATGGACATAAACTGTGGGGCAGGAAAATTGGCCCCTATTGCGAAAAAAATATTATGGCATCCAAGACAACTTCCAAATTCTTTCCTTTTCATATGAATAACAAGACGCAAAACCGCCCCTAGATTGAGTGATCCCATAATAGCCCTTACATCAATACGGCCAACCGCGCCCTAAAAAAGTGCCGTCCCCAACCAGCAACCCCCTCACTGACACCTCCCAACAATGAGGCTTAATAACGCGACGAGGCCCCTACACACACTCACATCTTGACCAACGGGGAATGGGATATCATTATCAAAATACGCCTCAAATTCGGCTCGGAACTGAGCCACAGGGAAAATAGGGTCACTCGCCTGGTCGCCCCTGAAACAGGGGAGATATGAGTTTTGATCTATTAACTGCATATACATGTGGACGCAGGGCGGAAATAGGTTCCCACCACCCGCCGCGGAACGAGGCCACCCCAACCGCCTACCGCGACCAACGGCTCCCGCCAACAGACCAATACCCCAGCGCAGACCGGCAAGTGGCCCCGCCACACCAACCACCCCCGGTGGGCCCCCATAGAAATCAACTCCACCTGTTGCACTAGGCACCCCAGTCCAACACTGCCTCTAATCAGGTGTTTTTTGAAACAGATATGCAAACTGAAAAACGCCGTGTGAACATATTATTGAAGGGGTTGTCTCACTATTGTTTGAATTCCATCTTATTTTCCAGTATCCTTGGTTTACATATTTGATTCCAGGGAGCCCGTGTTTTTTTTCCAGCACTTCCACTAGCCATTGCAAGTAGAAGCCAGGTCAGTAGCTATAAGCAACCATTTGCCTGGTAGCCTAATCAGGAAGATCAAACAGGTTCTGTAGGTATAAGCGACCTGAGGAGCTAGGATAGCGCAGCCCCTCCAAGAGGGGATATCTAGGAATAGGTTAGGCCAAAAGAGAACCTGTCTCGGCAACACCAAGTGTGTTCCCCCCTGTGCATAAATTGATATATTGTCAAGCAGCTTAACCGCTACCTAAATGCAAATCCTTGACAGTAAGGAGAAAACTCCCTTTAATGGTTCTGAAATAAACGATGAGTTTCACCAAATCACATATTTCTGGAAAATGCAGAATGGAGATGGCGGCGCACATGTCAACACCTCCAAGCCATATATTATAAATTAATGTGAGAGACCTAAACGTTCTTACCACCTACCCCCACAACCCCAAAATATCCCCCCCCTGCATGTTCACACCGTCGTTGTGCGAGCGCGTCGCGCGCTTCAGGAAGCTATCCTCGAGTTGGTGGGCGAGGAGCGTGCTCAGGTGGGAGAGGCCAGTAGTAGGGCTGTGTGTGGCACAGAACAGTCGTAGAGGCGGCTTTAATTTTGACTCAGGTTGTTGATCGGCCGCCTAGCCTTTAGGTTGGCGAGCAACGGCTGCCGGCGAAGGGGGCGTGAGTGGCCAAGCAGGCGAAGCAGACCAAAAAATATCAGGAATAATATGAACACTTTTTTCCACTTAAGACGTAAACACATTTTTCTACATTAAGAAAAAATGTTCGCATCAGCTTAAGGGAGTCAGGGCGAGTTTGAGTCAATAAGGCACACCCCCCCACCCCTGAACAGAATCATGACAGAGATCTATAGAAACTCGACAATGGTCACCTATTAACATTAATGGCATGCGGAGTCTAAATATTATAACAAAAACCTAAATCCATAAAAATGCATCGTGCCATAACACACCCCCAAGAGTCACACACATTGAGGGCACCCCTTTGGCCAACAAATAGCCCACAACACAGGAACGATACCGGGCCCCAACAAGAAGCACCAAGATCCAAATACCATTCCACACAATAAGCCCCTTAGAATTCAGCACAGCCGACCAACACATTTATAGATAAATGGGATTATTAAAATAAATTATATAAACAGAGCAACATTAAGGTAATATAAATTATCATGGACGCACGAGAAAATGAGCCCAGCCCCCCTCTCAGGCGAACAGCACCAATATGGAATTGGTATATTTAAGTAATTAACGGGGGCATAAAACAAGCTTGTGGGGGGAGGTGGGGGTGGGTGGGGGGGGGGTGGAGGGGTGTAATATTTTAATTGTGGTGCTTGCAGTGGGAACGCCCGTCACGTTTTAGCAGAAACCGTGCCTTGCGCTGCTCATCGAAGTGACCTTTGCCTGGTAATTGCTTTGACAAAATAAAGGCCCAATTCTATGAACAATATGGCCGAGGAGCACCAGAGATGAGTACTCCTAGGTAGCCCCCGTCTGAGAACTACACGGTAACACATGCCCCAACGCACACAAAGCTGTGGAGACGCCCCACCCGTCAGTACATCACCCCTACCCACTCCACAACCACCTGGTGCTCAAGAATAAGAAAAGCCCCCCTGCAAAACACTCTTTCAATTAACAAGTTCCGGACGGGCGAGGACTGGCTTGTCAAATAATGTTACTTACAGATTTTTTCTTCTCAAGGAACACCGTGGTGAATAGCCCAATGGTGCAACACAGCTCAACCAGCTAGATTAATACACGTATAGAACTGAAATTTTTTATTGGATTAATACCAAAATTTGCTATTCCTTCCTGAATATTCTAGGACTTTACAGCAAGATGAAACCATAAAGAATACAATACAGGCAGTCCTCGGGTATACCAAACGGATAGGGTAAATCTAGGTGGACGGTTTATGGTTCTATTAAGGTAGCCATAAGTTACAGTAAGACGGCACCGTACGCTAAAACCTATACCCAAACCCCACCCACCCCAAATCAAACAGTAAAAAAAAATGGTCACTAATTGCCGCACCGGTGAAAAAAAATAAAAAAAAAACCCAAAATAAAAATACCCTCAAAATAGGCCACCGAAACCTCCTCAAACCCCCACCGTTAACACCCTAAACAAAGTACAACACACGAGACCAGGCTGGTAGGCAGCAGTGCTCCAGGGAATAAACAGACTTGGTGCAATGACCTCAGTATGCTATATGTCCGCACACCAAGGCCATGTGCCCTCCAAAATTTGTAACACGGGGACGGAAGCAAGTCGGAAACGATGTAAAAATCCCGGGGACTGCCCTGTATAACGCCTGCATTAAAGGGTATAGTCACACTACAAGGATTGCTGCTTTTATGTTAAGATCTTACCAAAAAACAAAAGTCCCCTTTTTGCAATATGTGTCTATGTACCAGTGGGTCGCTACCTATTCCCTAGAATATCCCTCTTGTAAGGGCTACATACAGCTGGCCCTTCAGGTCGCCTATAGCTAACAAGACATGTTTTGAATTGATCTCCTGAAATAGGCTTGCCACACTGTTTGCTATAGCTACATACCTGGGCCTTCTACCTGCACCTGTAGAAGCCATAAACACACGCCCCCTCCCTGACTTCCAAAATGAAACACAAGAAAAACAGGACTGAGGAGGGAAAATAATGGCAATGCAGAGAGACAATAAACAAAATAATCCTTTATTTATTTTAAGCCCCACTATCAGGCCCCTGTTGAGTGCGCAAGCAAAGCCCCGCGACTCACCGACTCCCTGCAATTTCAGTGTAGCGCAAACCTCGCGAACTCCGATTTCCACGACTTTATCCTGACTTGTTCCGCTCATAAATGCAACGGCGCATAGTAAAACGGTAGCTCCCAGTAATTGCCAGAATTACCCACATAGGGATACCCCATACCGTGCAGAATCATTCCCCAACATCACGCCCTACCATTGGTTACCTCGCGTCACAAACGGAATACTCCACCATCAGCCCAGCAAAAGGGGGTAACAAAGTTAAGAATATTACCGCCCTTGAGGGTAGAGTTATGAAGCCCCAGCAGACCCCCCAAATAAGACAGCGTCCAGTAACCCGTACTTGCCCGTACTGCAAAACCAACGAAGGTGAAAGTGGGAAGAGAGACCCTACTACTTCAAGATTTTGGTATCAAATCATACATTAAACTGGATTCTCGAACGTCCAGAAGGATGTCAGGCAGTAAATGCAAGCACTAAAGGTTGGATCAACCAAAAAACTAAGAAAAATAATACAAATTTAAGCCATTAGATATTTAACGGAGCACCACAAGTACACAAAGTGTTTGCCGATTCGTTAACACGGACAGACATCTTGTCTCCTCCCAGCCGTCCCAGACCTATACATCCTATTGATCGGTGCCCTAATCCAATATATCTGTACTCCGCTGTTGTGTGGTTGTAGTTGTGTCACAACAGGCACTTGGCAGTACCAACAAACCATTCCAGTACTTTTTCGGTTGCAATGATGCCATAACACTATGATTCAAAGCTGTAAAAGCGAGAATGGTGAGAAAATGGCGATCTAGCCCTACCCCCGATTGACCACCATTTTGGATATGCCTGAACACTTCCATAATGCTATGACCGAGACCCACACACCATGAATACAATTGTGCCAACAAGAGACCCTTACTCAAAAAACGCCATAGCACACCCCCCCCAAGACCTCCCCCATTTCCCCATCCTCATGAAAGCAAATCATGCCCCAAAGAGCTGCGAAGTTAGACCTCAGAATTGATTTTTCTAAAGAAAAAGTAATTCGGGCATCCATCAGATTTTAGCTCTGCAAACATTAAACTGCTTCACAACTGTATCTTCAATATTATATCCAGGCCTAGAGGAACGTTCACCTCCTTGCCTACCCTATGCTTGGTATATGGGGGAAAAGTCGTAGACCCCAGGGGGCAACAAATCAACAAACAAAGTTTTCCGCAAGGACACACCCGTACAAAGGCACATTTCCGATCGCTCCTCCCGATATCCTAAAAAAGCGAGCCAGTGAAAAAACACCCATACAATATACTAACACACAAACAATTGCCCTGCCCGCAGCCCCAATATCTGTGGATGAGCTCATACAGGACTGGACCGGAGGATCATAGGAGTCGGGGGTGTGTCTATCGGAGATCTTTGCAGAGAGCTAAGATCTGAGTCGATCGTGGAGTAGTAAATAACCAAAACATCCATCAGTAAAGGCTCAGTGGTGCCGGGGCTCAAAAACACTCAGGGGCCAGCGCTAGCCTGCTCCAAGGTCAAGCCATAATACTCCTCAGTGAAAGGACCCAATTCCCTCTATGCTCTTAGCACTGCTTCAAACAAACTGGACCAACTTTTATATATTTTGGGAAGTCCGTCCCCATATTTTTGAACCGACCTCCCGACTCCATGCAAAATAGGCACCGAATCCGACTCCACAGCCCTGCTCAACATATTCCGCAGCACTTTACAATTCAGAAGTACAAACCAAAAAAAAACATGACATAGAAAAACGGCACTAAGAGATCAAACACGAAATATGAGGGCCTGGCTTGCAAGAATTTATAATCTATGTGCCTATGGGGGTGAAACGAAGGGTGAGGGGTGCTTGGTCTGCACAATGGGCCACCCATCTTCCATAGTAACGGGGTAGTATACGTAAATGTGGAGGAACTTGCCATCCAGACAGGACATCTATATACAGACAGGACATCTATATATCGATAAGTGCCTGTGACTGCCCAACTGCATGGAGTGTGTGACAGAGCGGGGAGTTACCAATTAGGGATCCTGGTATGCTTGGCTAAGATGACGCATTCTCAGGACACGCATAGAACTATAAGGGTATGTTCACACGATGTATTGCGGCGTGTATAGTATGCGCTGCAATACATCATGTCTCGGGAGCTCGCGCTGATCAGCACGTACCCCGGCGGGGTGGGTGGGTGGTACGCTAGCGTGCCGGCACCATAGACATGCATTATTCACAGCACGTATTCGCCGCAAGTAATTGACATGTCACTTATCTCCCCGCGCGTACAATACGATTGTATTGTACAAGCGGGGAGAGGAGGCGTAATCCATAGTTCTCTATGAGAACTATGGATTACTGTAATTTCGGCGCACATCTCGCCAGTATTAGAACGCAAATACGCGGCGAAACGCGTACTGAAATTACCCCGTGTGAACATAGCCTTAGGCTGCATCCATACTCGTAGGATTCTGAATTAGAATTCAGCAGTATTTTACACTCTTGGCGTCAACAAGTGTTTTTGATGTTTTCACATGAGATTCTTAAGATGTTTTTGAGGTCTAGGGGCAAGATCAGGCAAGGGAATAAATATAGGGACAGATCAGAATCTAGTATCACCTCAAGACAGTGGACCTGCTGTCTAGGAGTGATGGTAACTTTGGTCTTAAAAATTAAGATTGCTATATGAGCCAAGCAATAGCTCTACTTTGTTTCATTTCTCACAACACATTTGTCATACTTTACAATCAATAAAAAAAAAAATTAATTCTTATCCCGGACGAACCCCCAATGTGTTGTCACATACCATAAACCTATGCCAGCAAATTAGTGATATTTATAATAACTAATCCTTTCTAAGTCTAGAAGTAAAAAGTAAATCAATATATTCTGAGGAGCATATATTCTAATAATAAATTGTGTTGATGTTGTCATCTATTTTTATAAACTGGACTGAATGAGGAGCACAAAGCACAAGGAAAATTGAGGAAGCTGCAGATAAATAGGCTTGTGGAAAGCAATAAAAATTAGCTGTGCACGCACAGACCCCCCAAGCATACAAGATGTGTATCATAGACTCAAGGCCATAAGGGGGATGGAATATTTAACTGCTCTAGCGAACAATACCTTGGATAGCTTTGAGGTCATCTGGCTGCCATAGGATACAGTTGTGGCCATTAATGATGTATAAACAAAGACCTATTGACTGACCTTCATAAAAGGAGTCTATCAGCTCTTATTCATAAGATGTATTTGTATTGCCTTTCCCCTACCTTTTGTGTCATGTCTTTTGTTAAGTTATCCATGAGAGTGATTCTTTTTCATATCATTAAGGACAGTTCTATATGCATGACAGCTGAAATAAGCATGGTCGAATCATCTTAGGAGGCTAATTGTTGATTTTTATTGATTTAGTGATTTCATGTATCCGAATCACAGCTGTATATTGTTTTACGCTTTTCTATAAGCGATATCTATGTTCTTTGATATCATAAGAATGTATTTTCATGCATGTGTTCTTTTTTGAAATTTGTCTAAATAAAAACACAGTTAAAGAAAAAAAAAAAAAATTAGCTGTGCATAGTATAAAACAGGTGCAACAGATCATGTTTATCGGATTATTTTTTCCCTAGTTTTGCTGTCTTAAAGGACTTAAAGGGGTTTTGCCACGATCTTATGTTGACGTGGGATCCTCCAAAATGGTATTTAATCACTTTTCTAAATATATGTGATTAAAAAAAAGTGCAGCCTGTCAGAGCTGCAGCCTTGCTTAGATCCCTTTAGTTTCCTGATTTTTTACATTAACTACGACCAGGAGCGGATCTGGTTTTCAGTTCTTATCTGATAGCAGGGCACATGAACGAGCTTTGAAGGGAGGGTGAAAACAAAGCAGTGCTACTGGGCATGAGTACTAGCTCTGTTTCTGTGTCACAGCCTGTGTCTGCTGTATAGAGAATTGCTGGTTGTAATGTAATTATCTGAGTAAACATGCAGTCAGCTCCTGCTCAGCACTCCTCCCTTCTCCCTGCAGCAGTTAGTGAACGCTGTCTGCTCGGATCTTATCTTCTCTCCTGAGCAGATAAGAGGGAGAACACAAAATCTGTATGTCTTGTGCACAATACAGTATCCTCTGTGGTTTATCCAAACAACATGTTTGCTCATCTACAGAGACTGTAGAGTATCAGCCTCGGGAGCGTGCATGGGAGGTGGTGTGATGACATCACGGAGGAGGCACTTGTTTTTTTAAACACAGGAACACAATGCCCCTTTTTACAAGACTCAAGAGGACAGTTGCAGACTGTTAGGTGTGGAAATTACTTCTTGGCAAAACCCCTTTAAATGGTTGGCGGAAAATAGAAAAGCTTACCTCACATTCTGATGCTGCCACTTTATAGCGCCCAGGGATCCAATTCTCTTTATCTCCTCTGTTGCATGCTGTTCAATAAAAGAGGTTTGTGCTCCACTCACTCACTAGGGAGCGTGAGACACTACTGAACACGGCACAAGTAGTAACAGGACACTGGGACAGCAGCAGAGGGGAACTGGCAGGTACATTAAAGGGGTTTTGCCACGAAGTAAAATTGATGTGGGAAATTTGCAAATTAAATAATAAACATTTCCACCATTCATCATTATTAAAAATTCTGCACCATTATTGTTTCAGCTGCTCCCTTAGTTATCCATAGTGTATAGCTAGTCTCCACGGGATACGACCAGTGACGAGAGCTCCTCAGTCCTGGCTTCACATACTCAGACATCACCTGTACTCTGAGGCAGCTACTGTCTTTCTCTTCCCTGCTTAGTACATACTCACTGCTGAGCAAGTTTTCAATCCCAGGTGCTGTCAATGTATTCCAGCCCTATGTACTCCTTAGTAATTAGTCAAGAAGTGCAAATAAAAAAAAAGAAAGAAACCTCAATGAGGTATGGACATTGATAAGAGCAAAACAATGCACAGGTTTGAGATTTGAATCAAGGACCCCTGTGCTGTGAGGCAAAAACTCTAACTACTGAGCTACATTGTAGCTACTAGCAGGTGTTTACATAAACATACCTTTGTTTAAACTAGAGTGAGCACACAGTGGAGAAAGGCCTGGTGATGTCAGCTTGCTGGGTCACATGATAGGCAATTCAAACAAATCACACATGCCCCTTTCTGAGCACACTGAAAGCTGAAGAGAGGAATAGAGGACATGAAATGCCTTCATGGCAAAACCCCTTTAAGTATATATTTTTTCTATTTTTCCCCAACTTGGCCCCATTTAACATTAATTTAAAAATAATAATAAAATAAACGAACATCCCTTTAAGTTACTACGGATTGCCAAAAAAACCCAAATATTCAAAAGTGTAAAGTCTAAAGTTTTGCTTGTCTTGATCTTTTGTTTTAGTTATACAGGCAGTCCTCGACTTACACTGTTCCGACTTACATCTGTCCCCTAGTTACAAACGAAGACTTATGGGGAATGCTGGTACATGTAGTTCCATGTTCCTTAGCAAATAGTAGCTGTGGAACTACAAGTTCCAGCATTCCACAGCAACACATGAGGTAAAAATGATGTGAAATCTTCTTAACACGGGCACAGACAGCAAAACAAATGTAAAAACCCTTCCCTGCACTACCCAAAACTAAAAAATAAAAACCTTCTGAGTTACATGTAATAAATATACCTGTTGTCACTTACATACAAATTCAACTTAAGAACAAGTCTACAGTCTCTATCCTGTTTGTAACTCGGGGACGGTCTGTATATTAAAGGAAAAGCTAACCTAGCCACCATCTTTTATCTGTCTATATGCAATCTATTGCTTCCTGTTATTAGCCATTTTATTACAAATACATTTACATAAGGGAGTAAGAAGGCGGTAGAGCGGTGGTATCTGCAGCTTGTCCTATTATGTTACTGGACTTCCATCCACTGCTGGCTTATAATGGCCCTTTGAACAGCAGCCGTGTAAAGAGTCTTTATTTTATTCTCCCATAAAGCAGGAATTATGGAAAATAATACAATTCCTTTCTGTCCCAAGCCCTCTGTGCAGATAATTACCCCAGCCCCGGTATACAAAGGAACGCATGCAGAAAGAATCTAGAGCCCAAGCGTATCTATTAACCCAGTGATATGTGAATAGACAGATTTGTAAGGATTGTGTGTCACGGACTGCAATTAAGACTTTGCTTGCATTAGCGGTTTCTAAGGACACTCGTTATTGAAAGACCATATAATGATCATTATTATCACAGTCTGTTGATCTCGCTTGCTGGAAATAATGGTCTGTCGTAGCAGGTCTGGTAAGGATCAATGTCAGAGGCAGCTGGATCTTCTACATCCAGTGTCATTTCAGTCCCTAAGTGAAGGTGTGTCAAGAAACCCACCCGGTCTTTCTTATGCCATAAGTTGCATATTGCATACACAACGCTCATTGTGGTCTTCTATACTTTGGGTTTGCAGAAGAAAAATTTGCTGGATACACTGTAAAACTGAAAAAGTACAGTGCGGCATCCATAATGGGGCATGGGAAATAGACCGTGACAGTTCATGCCCACTCAATATCTTGTGCCACTATTGGTACCACAATGGGGGAAGATACTTTGTTGGATTTTTTTATTTTTTTTTTGCAGTTCACACATCAGCTTGATTGATCCTTCATTCATTTTCCTGCGATGTTCTCTGTGCTAATTTGCCCTTTTCCTATGCTGTATGCAGCCTCCCTTCTCTGCAGCGGAGCAGCAGCATTTTACTGTTTAAAATCGGTTTCCCTTTGTCCTGTAAAACTACAAGCCCCAGCATCCTTTGCTGTGCTCATAATCTTAGTGTATGTTCAATAATTCCTCTTTATAGATACATAGTTAGTGCAGTTGAAAAAAAGACATATGTCCATTAAGGTCAAACAAGGGTGGGGAAAGAGGTGACTGAAGGGAGAGTGGATAAGGAATTCTTAAGCTTTGTTTCCCCTATACTGATGAAGACTTGGATCCCTTAAAGGGGTTTTGCCAGAAATGGTGATAACACCCATGGGCACTACATTTAAAAGGGTTTTGCCACAATCTCATTTCGTACCTCCTGTATCCTGCTCTTCAGTTCTGTGTGCTCAGAAGGGGGTGTGTGTGATTTTTTTGAATTGCATATCATGTGACCCAGCAGGATGACATCACCAGGCCTTTCCTCTCTGTAGTCAAAGAAAGGTCTGTTTATGTAAAGCATTGTAAGTAGTTGAGAGGTAAAGCTTTTGCCTCCAGGCACAAGGGTCCTAGGTTCAAATCCCTGCAGGAACCAAACTTGTGGATTTTTTTTCTTTTTATCAATGCACAGAACTCATTGAGGTTTCTTTCTTATTTATTTGCACTGTTTGACTAATTAATAAGGAGTACAGAGGACGGGAGTAGAATGACAGCACCTGGGGTTTGAACACTCAGTAGCTGCCTGAGAGGAGAGGTGATGTCTGAGCATGTGCGACCAGGACTGAGGAGCTCACAGCCCTGGTCATATCCCCTGGAGAAGAGCTGTAAACAATGGATCACTAAAGGAGCAGCTAAAACAAAAGCGGTGCAGAATTTTTAATAATAATGAATGGTGAAAATGTTTATTATTTAATTTGCAAAATTCCCACGTCAATTTTACTTCGTGGCAAAACCCCTTTAAGTAAAGAACCAATTTGCCCTAAATGAATATTTAATTTCTGATCCTAAAATTACCATCAGACTGGATCCAGACCTTTATAGAGCTACATAAGTATTATTATTTAGTAGTAAGTAGCCT
Organism: Phyllomedusa bahiana; assembly: GCA_025379985.1. Lineage (NCBI taxonomy): Eukaryota > Metazoa > Chordata > Amphibia > Anura > Hylidae > Phyllomedusa > Phyllomedusa bahiana. The sequence goes on along the minus strand of JAODAL010000636.1, from coordinate 21,523 downwards.
TTCTTGAAATCTTCAACTGTTCCTGCTGCGATCAGCTTCTTGGACAACTATTCCACAGATTTACAGTTCTCATGGTGAAGAAGGCTTTTCTCTTCTGGAGATTGAATCCTTTTTTTCTCCAAAGGGAGCACCCACTTTGTCTATTGAGGGGGTTTTGTATGAAATAGCTAGTAGTAGGGGCAATTTATATACTCCTATAAATTTATCATGCCTCCATGGAGCAGTCTTTTCTCAAGACTAACCCTAATTATTTTAACCTCTTATCATAACTAAGATATGTTGAAAGCACCCTGGAGTCAGGATCAAAGGGCTGAGGCTTTAGAGACTGGATTGAAAAATCCAAACTCCTTTGTCGACCTGATCTCCTGGGCTGTTTCCCGTACGTCCAGACAAAGAACTACTGTACTTTCGGCCTCAAACACTTGATACAGAACTGCAGGAATCCTACAGATAATGTAATGAAAGTATATTACAAAAGTGCGAGCGATATTAGATTTTTTTAATCTAAAGACAAAAAGAAGAAGGATGTGCTTTATGGGTCTGCAATGCTGGCCCTCCAGCTGTTGGGAAACAAATCCCATCATTCATTTATATAATCTATATCAATGATGGGAGATGTAGTTTCCCAACAGCTGGAGAGCCGACGTTGCAGATCCCTGGCCTAGAAGAAACAGTCAGCATAAAGAATTTGGTTTCCACTGTATATTCATCTCCGGTGGCTGAAACGCATCCTGACCATATTCAGCCGTCATGTATACATGTCTGATTACATGCACAAGCGCTGATACACTGTAACGAGCCAGGTTCTGTGTCAGTAGGTCATAAAGGGAAGATCTCTCCTTAGGGAGAGCGCCTATAGAGGCGTGTGGAGATTCGAAATTGCCTTTTGCACTCAACGAAGCATCTGCATATCACAAGGCATCATGGGAAAGGAGCTGAGAAGCTCAAGCGCCCTTTGTTTGATGTAACAAGTCCTCAATTTGCTTTTGACCCACTGGGTCTTTGGAAAGCAAAAGGGATATTTAGCCAAGTCAGCAGCACCCATCTGTATACAGCCATTTTGGGGTGTTTGCCCCTCGTCAGTACAGAGCAGAGCGATGCTGGCTTGGGTGAGTGAAAATATCCCTTTTGCTTTCCAAAGATCCAGTGGGTCAAAAGCAAATTGAGGATTTGTTACATCCAACAGAGGGCGCTTGAGCTTCTCAGCTCCTTTCCCGTAATGCCTTGTGATCAGTAGGTCAAAATCAGGACACAAAATGAAATATTTCATTCCCTGACATCAAGCAATTACTTCCCAAAAATTGTGAAAATGGCGACATGGAGTCTATCAAAAACTTGCACAACTTTCCAACCTATGATGATTACAGTGAATGTACGCGGTGTCAATGAGATGTAAGAACCGGGAAGTGTGAACGGTTCTGACTTCAGAGGTGCAACACAGAAGCTGCAGATAAACTCAATGCGAAAACCTGTCCCGTACCTGACTGTCTTTATAGGCTTTCCTGGATGGCAGCCAAGACGCGACTCTGAGCCTCCCGATCTCCAGACGAACGAGTCCTTGTGCGCACTTTAGATAAAATAGAAGAGTCTTTAGAATCAGAGCAACAGGGGATTCATCATAAACAGACACAAGGTCTCATTACACGGCGGCTTACAATACACACAATACAAAGCGAAGACGAGAACCTGCGGAGACACCCAGGGCTGTGATAGGTATCAGAGCCCAACACAGATGTAAGCGGCACGGAAGAAATGTGCAAACGAAGTGACAAGTTGTATCATAAGAAGGAGAAGTGCAGCAGTGGAAGGCTCAGCCATGGATTCCCCACATCCCCAAAGAGGACCTGGGATTAGAACCAGGGCCATCTTTTCCATTGGGCACACTAGGCAGTTGCCCGAGGGCCCCACAGGTATAGGGGCCGCAGGTGGTTTATGTATGTGCCAGGAATACAAGAAATATACCCTGGGTCCCTTGGTTGGCTTTGCTTATTTAACTGTGTGTTTTTAGGATGTGCAAATGGTTAAAAACCATGGTGGAGAAGGGAGCAAAAGGCTCCCTGCCCTGCCAAATAGTCCTGTAGGCTGCCGGTGTCCAGACATAAGTGGTGTGATAATATGGATGTGGTTGGGGGGGGCTCAAGAAATGGCCAAGTGTAATGTCATGTATGTGAACATGGCCCACTGCAGTGTTATGCCCAGGGGCCCATAACTCTCTTAAGACGGCTCTGATTAGAACACGCCAAACACTCCAATGACAGAGCCGAGGTATGAATCTAGTGAACGGCAGCACTGAGATGTATCTATATATTATCTGCTGCACGAGGAAATACTGGGCAAGAGTCTAGGAACAGAAATAACATGGTAAATACACTGTATTGCTGGCTGCTACTGGGAATAGTCAGCAAACCTGTTGATAGTATTCCCCTTAACTGAACCACTATAGTGCCAGCAGTATAGTGAGTGCAGCTCTGGAGTATAATACAGGATGTAACTCAGAAACAGTACAAGATAAGTAATGTAATGTCTGTACACAGTGACTGCACCAGCAGAATAGTGAGTGCAGCTCTGGAGTATAATACAGGATGTAACTCAGGATCAGTACAGGATAAGTAATATATGTACACAGTGACTGCACCAGCAGAATAGTGAGTGCAGCTCTGGAGTATAATACAGGATGTAACTCAGGATCAGTACAGGATAAGTAATGTAATGTATGTACTCAGTGACTGCACCAGCAGAATAGGAGTGCAGCTCTGAGTATAATACAGATGTAACTCAGGATCTGTACAGGATAAGTAATGTATGTACACAGTGACTGCACCAGCAGAATAGTGAGTGCAGCTCTGGAGTATAATACAGGATGTAACTCAGGATCAGTACAGGATATGTAATGTAATGTATGTACACAGTGACTGCACCAGCAGAATAGTGAGTGCAGCTCTGGAGTATAATACAGGATGTAACTCAGGATCAGTACAGGATAAGTAATGTATGTACACAGTGACTGCACCAGCAGAATAGTGAGTGCGGCTCTGGAGTATAATAAGGGATGTAACTCAGGATCAGTACAGGATAGGTAATGTAATGTATGTACACAGTGACTGCACCAGCAGAATAGTGAGTGCAGCTTGAGTATAATACAGGATGTAACTCAGGATCATACAGGGTAAGTAATGTAATTATGTACACAGTGATGCACCAGGAATGTGAGTGCAGCTCTGGGTAATACAGGATGTAACTCAGGATCAGTACAGGTAAGAATGTAAGTATTACCAGTGACTGCACCAGCAGAATACTGCCTCAATCAGCCCAATGAGGATCTGCATCTTCTGACAAGAATTTAATGAGGATTTCAAAGGAAGTCTTAGGGTTCATCTAACGGTCAAGATTTCCAGCCGGTTTTTGGCACGGATTTGGATTTTCAAAATTGTAAAAACCGACTGTAAAACCAGGAGTTGTAGTTCACACGACTCGGATTTTCTGAGGTCAAATTTCAAAGCCACTGTTTCTTCAAAAAAACTTGGAACATGTTCACTTTTGTCGGATTTCACTGGGAAAACAGGGAAAATTTACTAATGAAGTCAAAGGGATGATCAGAAAGGTTTGTTTCGGATTTGGTTTTTCAATCAATTTTTGCAAGATAGAGCACTATTGAGTTTTTGAACGCTCTAGGATACAAAAAGAGATTAAAAATTAATCCGAAAACTGCGCCAAAAAACTAAAACAGAGTTAAAAATCCCCAGATTTTTGTGTAAAATGCTGTTCACATACTCATCAGACAACAAAGTTTTAGGGTATGTTCACATGACGTATTTGCGGGCCGTACTTCGGGGCATAATTGCCCTGCAATGCACCGGAAGTACACCCCGCAAATATGGTAAAATCATAGTACTCATTTAGTGCTATGATTTTCCAGCCTATTTCCCGACGCACAGTACGTGCCCGACATGTCACTGCTTTTGGGGACTTATACAAAGGGAAAAGGGAAAGTGAAAGTGAATGGAAGCCAGGCCGGAGTGCTGTTGAAAGTAGGCACTGGCCAGCGCATACTACCAATAGCAGGCGTATAGTGGCGCGCACAGGTACGAGCCACTATACACTGTGTGAACATGGCCTTAGGCTTCAGAATCCGACGAGTATTTTGTCATTTGCCGTGTAGATGCAGCCTAAGTGCCAAAAAATCCCCTGAAAAGCCCCTGAAATCCTCATCAAATCCTTGTCTAAAATTTTAGACGAGGATTCAGCGCTAAAGTTTTCAGCATCCAAATCAGTCGTGTGAACCTATCCAAAGTTAATGAGAACACACTAGTTAACACTCACTTGCTGCAAGCTCGTACGTCAAGTAGGTTGTGTTGTTCTCAGCTGAGAAGCAGATTTATTGTATCCGGACTACACAATACAATACACAATATGTGAGCTAAATACATCATCGGCAGCACAACAAGTCTCTCCTGACAGCGTGCTATAAAGTATCCGTCTGGAATCCAGGATCTTCAGCCTGGACTAGAACCTTGCAGAATTTTTCAACTATACGGTTGTTAAGCTCCATTTACACAAAGTTGGAAAACCTATTCAAGACTGTGTGGTCCTAAGGTATGTTCACACGGTGTATTTGCGGGGCATAAATTGCGCTGCAATATGCCCAAAGTACTCTGCGCAAATATGGTGAAATCATAGCACTCATTGAGTGCTATGATTTTGCAGTATATTTCATGGCGTGCACTGGGCATCTGGAGAAAGAAGAGACGTCACTTCTTTCGGGTGCTTTCGGATGGATGGGGGCCAGAGCGTACTTCTAAAACAACAGGCATACAGCTGCGCTATACGCCGTGTGAACATACCCTTACTGACCTAAGAGGGTTCACCTGCTCTGAATTTGTAATTGCCTTCTGTAGTCATGCAGGACATCTACACATGCACACAGTATGATGCATACTCTTACTATGTCTGCTGTATTCCTTTATAAAGCGGTTGGGTCAGAGACATAACTTGAAGCTCCGAGGCCCTAGTGCAAAAAGTGAAATGGATCCCCCATCATCCATGTACCACTTACAATACTGCTTTTGGGCCCGCTCAGGCTGCAGGGCCCGGTAGCAGCTGCTACCACTGCACCCCTTATAGCTACGCCCCTGGTTTCGGGACAGCTGGACATGACTGCTTCAGCCAACAGTGATGAGCAGACAATAAAGCTGTAAAGAAGGTCCAGGTATAGAGTCTTATAGGAGATGACCCAAAGGATTGTCCTCTGTAATTTGTATTAATTATTTTGCAGCACCGTTAGTTCCAGGGCACTGTACATTTGAAAGGGGTTAAAATGCACAACCTAAGACCAAAACAAGTAAAATCACATCACTCAATAACCAAAAAACAGTAAACAGGGAGAGCTAAACCTGCCTGCGAGAGCTTACAGTCTAGGAAGGAGATGAGGAAAGAGAGAGAGAGAAGGTCATGGTTGGACATGTTTATAGGGTGGTATAAGGACCAGGGCCGTTCCTAGGGGCAGGCGAGGCGGGCGATCGCCCGGGGCGACCCTCACCCGAGGGGGCGCCGCTCTCCTCGCCCGCCCCGTGGTTAGCCTCTGACTGCCGGCAGCTGCACACACTTAGTGCAGCTGCCGGCACAGGGAGGAGGCAGGATGGATCGCTCCCCTCCTGCCTCCTCCCCTGTATGTATCAGCGCCGCCGATACATACACAGCAGCGTCGCAGGGGGCGCACGGCTTTCATCACACCCCCTGCAACGCTCAGTCTCGGCTCCCTTCCCAGGAGACCCCAGGAGCTGAGTGTGAGCAGCGTGATGACGCACGCCGCTTACACTGAGCCCCGGCTCCCAGGACCTGGACACACTGCAGGGATCCTGGAAAGGTAAGTGAGTTGTTTTTTTTTTGTTTTATAGGGGGCAAAACAGGCTACAGGGGACCAAAACAGGCTACAGGGGGACACAACAGGCTACAGGGGGACAACTGGATACAGGGGGCAACACTGGGGAAACTGGCTATAGGGGGCAAAACAGGCTACAGGGGGCAAAACAGGCTACAGGGGGCAACTAGCAGGGCTACAGGGGGTAAACTGGCTACAGGGGCAACTATCATGGCTGCTGGGGCTACTATCTGGTTAAAGGGCAGTATCACATGGTTACCGGGGCCACTATCTGGCTACAGGGGCAACTATCATGGCTGCTGGGGCTACTATGTTGTTGCAGGGGGGTATTACATGGCTACAGGGGCAACTATCCGGTGAAGCATTGTGGCACATTATTTTACGGGGAGGGAGGGGGGGTTTTCTTCACTTCGCCCTGAGTGCAGTTTAGCCTAGTAACGGCCCTGATAGGGACAGCAGGGTACATTTAGGGTGTAGGCTAGCCTGTACAGATAGGTTTTCAGGCCACCTTCGAGAGTCGCAAAGGTGGTGGAGAGTCTGATGTGTTGTGGCAGTGAGCTCCAGAGTATGGGGGAAGCACGGGAGAAGTCTTGGTTGTGTGAGGAGTTTACAAGAGGTAACAGAGGACATGGTCCTGTGAGGAGCAGAGATTGCGAGAGGGGAGGTGTCGGGAGATTATAAGATCTATAGAGGGAATAGGTTATGGAGGACCTCGCATTTAATAGTTAATATTATGTAATGAATTTGGGCAATGAGTAGTCAGTGAAGGGACTGGAAGAGAAAAGAGGAGCAATGAATGGATTAGAGGTGAGCACGAGTGTTAGATGGAAGATCACAGGGAAGGATGTTGCAGTAATCTAGCCGGGAGATGACAAGGGAATTTTTGAAAAGTCAAAGTTAGAAGGGTTTAAAAGAATGTAATTTTAGCCTTTAAACAAGCAGTTTGCATACCTGTGTTTCCAGTCCACTGTTGTAAGAGTACTAGTTTAGTATTTAATGCCAGAATCTTAGTACTGAAAGTCAGTTCGAAGCATCTTAAGGCTGTCCAGTCTAATTTCATACCTTTGAGACCAGAGCAGAGGTAGCCCCCACCGCACCACTGAATATGCTTACTTATGATGTTTAAGAAACTGTGAATGCCAAAAGTGGGGTGAGACTCTGAGTAACGCGAGCTGGCTGGCTAACCACCTGCACCATGATAAGCATTGTGTAGCAAATGCTTAAAACTCGCTCTCTACAGAATAGGGTGGGTGAGGAGAAAGTGGAGCCACTGACAATGTACTATAAATCTGATGAATTGGTCTTAGTAAAAAAAAAAAAAAAAAAAAAAAAAAAAAAAAAAAAAAAAAAAAAAAAAAAAAAAAAAAAAAAAAAAAAAAAAAAAAAAAAAAAAAAAAAAAAAAAAAAAAAAAAAAAAAAAACTACAGCATCTTACAGAATAAGGGGGGATGAGGAAAGTGTGGAGCCACTGACAATTACTGATAAATCTGGTAATTGGGTTAAGTGGGACGGGAGAAAGATGAACTCCATATTCTCAAGGTTGAGTTTTAGAGAGCAGGAAAAAAGAAAATGGTCTTTCTAGTGGTGCCTATAGGTGGCCAGGGCCATCTCTTCCATTGGGCACACTAGGCAGTAGCCCGGGGGCCCCACAAGTATAGGGGCCCCACGTGGTATATGCATGTCCCAGGAATACAAGAAACATACCCTGGATCCCTTGTTTTGCTTTGCTTATTTAACGGTTTGTGTGTTTTTAGGATGTGCAAACAGTTAAAAACCATGGTGAAGAAGGGAGCCAAAGGCTTCCTGCCCTGCCAATTAGTCTTGTAGGTTGCCAGTGCCTAGGTATAAGTGGCGTGATAATATGGGTGTTCTTGGGGGTGGCTACAGGCACGACCTAGTGTGATGTCATTTATTTGGGCAGGGCCCACTCCAGGGGCCCATCATTTTGTTAAGACGGCTCTGTAGGCGACTACCTGGTAAATCAACATCTGACCAACAAAAAGTCTAGAAACATGACTAGGGATAGTAGCAAAAACAGACACCCATCTGCAGGCAGTTGTTTTGGCCTCCTTAATACACAGCAGGGTACTGGCAGACTTTCTGAAATGCGTTTCAAGCAGTTTTTGCGGGAAGGGGGGAATGTCTAATAGCTAAAAGAGAAAAGCTGAGGTTTTAACTCTTGCTCGTTTTTCCTTTACAGGTTCAAGCATACAGACATTGGCCCCCAATAAATGCTCTGGTGACTCAGGTAACTTTTCTGTTTCCGCCTAGCTTGTACCTTTAGTATGGCAGCCACCACTTCCTGGGAGGCGTTGCGGACGTCCTCGCCATTGACAGACAGTATTTGGTCTCCTTGCATTAATCTCCTGTCATAGTCGGCTGCTCCCCCTTTCACAATGTCAGAGATGAAGACTCCACTGCCGTTCCTGGAAGACAAGGCATTAAACATTCATGTTATTCAGGGGTCTGACTCAGATCATCCATCAGCTCCGCTCCACTCAGGTCTCAGCGATGCTGTAATTGTCACTATAATAGGACAATAAATATGATCATCTGGTTTACAAAATGAGCCGCCAGGAACAATGGCGCAGTCTCGCACACGTGCTGGAGCAGCTTGTTCTAGTTAATGGTCGTTTTGGATACAAACCAGCCATGAAGAAGTAATGTTCATACAAAATGCATAGCGTGTGAAAACAGCAGCAATATAAAGACATGTCTTCAGTATTCTGCAGGGCTGTGGTGTAGGCAAGCCAAAGCCCCGACTCCGACTCCTCAATTTCCCAAACCTCTGACTCCTGACTCCGACTCCTGACTCCCTCATACATGGCGCATGTTTAAGTGATAACTTTACTGTAGTAAAATGGTAACATCAGGATGTTTATAACCTTATAATATAATAATCAAGCTATATAGGTAGAACAGACACTGACAAGCAAAAGGGTAACAATGTTTTGATCTTTTGAACACTTGTGGGTAGAGTTGAAGAAAAAGCTGTATTTGTATCCAAGTCCAGTCTGCACCAACATTGTGAATGTGTAGAAGAGACCTGGGATCGGATTTTGGTCAAGACAGGCTTGAATCTGATCCAGAGCCCAGAAGGATTCAGGTAGTATTGAAAACCAAAAGGTGGATTTATCAAATATTAACAAAATAATAAAAATTAACACTTTCATTATAGGAGCAAATTTTATTTGGAGCCTGAAACTCACAAGTTCAAAACATTGTTACCATTTTGCTTGTCAGAGTAAAATATATTTATTGGATATGACTTTAGAACACACAAAAATTGTAAATATGCAAAACACTGCAGGGACATTTGTGGAGTCTCTGAATTTGTTCTGAGAAATAGTATCGCCTCCATCAGATCCTGCATACATGACCTCACATCTGATCTAATTATTTCCAGGCTAGAGAACTGCCTCTCTACACTGACTTTGGTTGGGGCAAAGCAGTGACCACAGTGGCAACATCTCTAACAATCTAAGGGTATAAAGGAATTGCCTCAGCCACAGTCAGTTTTGATGAATGGTTGAACTCTTCTACTTCTTTGAAAACAGGTGAAATATTTTGCTGAAATCTGTTTGCCATGGGAGCGGAATCTTTCCCCCTAGGGCAGCGCTTTGCTCCATGTCATCAATTACACTCCTTATGTGATAACACTGAAGATATGGGAGCAGTAGCACTGGCCGGACCCAATTCTTCTTGCTCTTTGCACTGCATCGAACTAACTGGATCAACTTATATATTTTGGGAGTCCGAGTCGGTCCCTTTTATGGCACCGACTCCGTCTCCACAGCCCTGGTATTCTGGCACCAAGGGGGGCATCACATGAGCAAATATTTATAGCAAACTTGATTATCAAATCTGATACTAGTTAAATAAGAACATATTGGCTTCCTCTAATCACCACAAGGGCAAGGACACAACATAGCAAACTCAGAAGCACAATAATAGGTCTGTCTGCAGTGTGCTCCCCCTAGTGGTGGCTGCAGACATTCAGAATTCTTTCATTACCTAGGACAGAAGTTTATAGAAATGGTCACATTTGCACACAGGCGCACACTATAAAAAGTTACTTCCATCTTACCTTTTACCCACAATGCTCAGCCCCAAACCTCGGCCACTCTTCTTCTGCAGCTCGACATGGAAGATATCCAGGTTCTCTTCATCCCTATACTGTGCCTCATCTCTGTATACCACGAGCTGCACTTTCTGAGGCGTCTGTCGTAGAGCTGTAATAGCGTCTTCATGAGAGGCGTTCCTCAGATCCATGCCATTCACCTGTGGCAACAAGTGTGTGAGTAATGGGATACTACTGGTTCTGAGGGGATGGGATACTAAGTGTCTGTGACAAGCACCTGATAAACAGTGCACTGCTACCATTAAATTAGCCGCAAAAATAGAGGTTCTCAACTTTGGAAAATTTCTAACTGGAAAAAGGGTCCCTTGACAAGAAGCTGATTGCAGAGAAAACTTCCTGTTCCTGCGCTGACATGATGTGAAGCACGTGTGGGAGCTCCTGAGCGGCAAAGTAAATCACCTGCAGCTATACCCGTCAAAAGACCCCAAAAGTGCACCCAAGGGGGGGCGGGGGGGAGCCCCAGGACACAGCTGCCCCGGGGCAAAGGGGGGGCCCCCCATTGAGGACCCCCTGGGCAGTCCCAAACCCAAGAAAGCAAATAAAGGTTTTCTGAGGGGGGGGGGGGGAAAAGGGGGCGGGCAGTTTTTGGGCAGGGACCCGGGAAAAAGGCTGACATTTCCCCTTTAAGAAAGTTTTGGGAGAAAGGCAGGAATTTTAAGCTGCAAAGGGGGGAAAGCTTTTAAACCACATAGTATCCAGAGAAAGTTTCCCAAAAGGTAAATTTCCCCCATTGTGGTTTTTAAAGAATAGCTGAAGCAAGGAAAAGGGGAAAAAAAAAAACTACCGAAGGATCTCTTTCTCCAACTGTGTTTTTCAAAAAATATACAAGCTTGCACAGCCAACTAAGGGGAAAAATAAAAAAATCGGGCACGGGCCCCTTTCCCCAAAATTTCCTTTGCCCTTCTAATCCCTTTTTAAGGGTATTAAGAACTTGTACCTCAGAGACAAAAAAAGGGGGCCTAAACCAGACTTGATAGCTGCTGCAAAAACCTTTGCAACCGGCCCCCCGGGACCGGGGGAAAAACTTATTTTATATTTTCTTAAAATCTTTAAGGGGTGTATGGAACATTATCTGCTGAGAATGGGGAAAAACCCTAAGGCGGGTTAAAACAAGCGGGGAAAAAGGACCCAAAAACCACTTCTCCCAGCCCCAGAAAGGGGGCTGACCCCTACACTGAAAAAAGAGAAGGGGAAAATTTTAACCATCCGGGCCGGGAACCCCCCCCCCAAAACATCTCCAAATTCGGCCCGGGAAAAAAGTTGTAAAAGCCCCCCTCCAGAGGAATTTTAAAAAAAAAAATTGTACTGAAGTAGCTCGCCAGATCCCCCCTGCCCTGCAAGAACGTTTGGCTTTCCACTGTGGCCCCAATGTTGCACAAATGGGGAGGGGTTGAAATCAGGGATCATGGAGATAGGCTGGAAGGAGCTGGGGTTAAAAGGTTTTTAAAATCGCTTGAGATGGACGCTGACGCTCTCCATCCCAGCTCCCAAGAGGTTCTCTCAGACAAAAAACCCCCCTCTGGGAAAAAAAAATTTTGATCTAAAAAAACCGCCCCCGGGCGGAAAAAACCTGGGGGATACTAGTGTCTACCAGAATCCATTCTCCCAAACAATCTGCCCACCTCTGTGAAAAAAAAAACCCTGAGCTCCTAGGTCTTTTGGTCCTGCACAGTTAAAAAAAGGGGGGGGGAGGCCCCCCCCCCCCCAACCCCCCCCCCCCCTTTTTTAAAAAAAACGGGGGGAAAGGGAGAAAAAAAAAAAAACGGCGATGTTTTCAAAAAAGGAGGGCCCAAAAACGCCCGCAGAACACCGCGCAAGCCCATCGTCAAATTACCTAAACTATGTGGTTTTAAGACGGAAAATCCTGGCGAAGTTTTTTAAAAAAGACTCAGACACATCTAGTTTTTAACCAGGAAACCCTACTCAAATTAAATCTTTTGAGGGACTTCCCCGGGAAGAGGTGGGGGGGGGGGAAACGGCGCGGGGCCTTTTCCATTTGGTCTCCCAGGGAAAACCCCTTTCCCCAGAAAAGGAGAGATTCTGGCGCTCTTGTATCCAGCAAAAGTGCTCAAAAATTTTCCACAAAAATTTATCCTTTTTCCACATTTTTTTACACCTGCTAAACCCAACATCCAATTTGGCCCAAAAAAAGGGCCCCTCCCCGGGGAAATTCTTCACCCGGGTTTTCCTCCCCGAAGCTTTCCCCCAGGCTCACCTCCACGGACCCTTAAAAGGGGTTTGGATAAGGAGGACTCTCTACACCGCCCTGCATTTAAACCCCCGGGAGGAGCAGCAAAGCGGCCCCCAAAGCCTCTCCCTTGGGCCCCTTTGGGGGCATGGAAGATTTCCAGAGTTTAAGTTTTACAGGGCATAAGGCCCCAAAAACCTTATATAAAATCTTTCCCCAAAGAGTATTGTTGAAAGAGGTCCTTCCCCTTTGGGGGAGTTCCCCTCGGTTTATGTGGGGGAGCGGGGTTTTTTTCCCTGAGGGTGGGGGGGGGGGGGGGTTTGTAAAGGGGCATTATTTTCGGGCGCCCATTTAAAACCACCCAATATTTAAATTGGTTTCTGTACTCTAATTTCAGGGTCTCCCTTTTTGTATGTGCAGGTAATTTTTTTCAAATCCCACAAACTTTAAGGGTTTAATGGCGGGGAAATGGGGTAAAAGGAGCTAAAGAGTGGTATTTTTTTAAATTTCCCCCTTTCATGTTAGAAAAAAAAGGAAGTTCCAAAAACCATTTTGGAAGGGTTACAGGTTCACTATTTTCTCTTTCCGGGTTTTTTTGGAAAGGGGGGACTCCCCCCCCCAATGTTGACTCGATTTGGTTTCCGAGCGATTTCATTTTTTAAAGTTTGGGTTTTAAATTTTTTATGGAGCTTATTTTTTTATTCCCAAAGAAAATTAAAGAGGCACAAGATTCCCATACGTCCTCCCATTTGTCTTGGGCTTTACCGGGGGAAAATGTTTCCCCACCTTTTTTAATTACCATGTTAACTGGAAAAAATGTTTAAATTATAATTTCCCGGGGAATGAAAAAGGGACTTGGGGTTCCCCAGAAAAGCGCTTTTATGGTTTGGGACATCAAAGCGATTAAAACTCAGATATTAGCGCTACTGCAGGAGACTCACTTAGAGAAAAGATGACTTTTTTGGGTTTTAAAAAAGTTTTATGAGGGGGGAGAGGTATACGGGTTGGGGGCAGTAGGGAAAAAAAAATGGGGGTCATTTTTTATTGATCAAAAAAAAAATTTTTTAAACCCCATTCGTTAGGGGGAAAACAAACACAGGACCTAGGGGGTAGACTTGTTAGAATAAATCTATCTTTAGCCAATACCAAGATTGCTTTTATACAACGGTTTTTTTTTGGGCCTAAATTTGGCCAAAATAACCCAAAAGTTTTTCCGAAAATTGAACCCAAAAAAATAATTGTAACGGGTTTTTCCCTTCTGGAAAAAATTTTAGGAGGGGGTTTTAATGAAGTTTCCCCAATTTTCTTTGAGGGAAAAGATTTCCACGGGGAAAAGGGAGAGGGCAGGAATCTGAGGGATTATTGGGACGCGTCTGATCTTGTCGGGTGTCTGGAGAAAAATTACCCCCCCGGGAAGGGGAAAGGGAATATTCCTTCTAAATCTGCCCCCTCATGGAAAACTTGGTCGCTTTTGGGCTATTTTTTAAAGTCAGCCAGATGTCGAAAAGAGTCGGAGGGCCGGCCACAATAGAGGATATAATTTATATGGACCATGCCCCCATTTCCTTTAAAAAAAACATGACTTTTAAACCCCCGAAGGGGGGACAGTACATATGGCGCTTCCCCCCATACCTGTTTTAAGGGTGAGGAAATTTGGGGGAATTTTCTTCATAACTGGTGGCTTGGGCTACAAGAAGAAAAACTCCCCCATCTGGGAAAAAAAATCCCCCTTGTTTTGGGGGGAAAAAGCCCCAAAATGGTTCTTCGTGGAAGAATAATTTTCGTACTTTGGGGCCCAAAAAAAAAGGTAGTCAATTAAAAATAAAAGACTCTCACCCAAGACCTCAGGAGGGCTTATTTCCTTTTATAAGACCCACTCCAACCCAAAAAAATTTGGGGGGTTTTTAAAAGGTTTTTCGCAAAAAAGGGAAATTGAATATTGGTTGACGCAGAGAGAAAAGGTCAAAAAAATCTTACCGTGACCACAACTATATTTAAATTTGGTTTTTAAGCCGGGGTAAAACTGCCTGCGAATTTGGCCCCAAAGGGTTTCCCAAAGGGGGGAAAAGGGCACAGTCAATACCCCCAAGGATGAACTAGGAAATCTTAAACATACAGGTAAAGATTTTTGTGGATATCTTTAAAAAAAATTCTATTCTTTTATTGCCCATCTAAATAAGTTTTGGGGAGGCCCAGCAGTGGTACTTGAGCTTTAAAAATTTTCCCCACCCTTTTTACGGAAGATAAGGGGCTTCCTTAAAAGGCCCCCATCCAGATGACAATATTTCCCCCGGGGCGATACCCACAATTTTGCCAATCGGGAAAACCCCAGGGGCCGGGAAGGGGCACTGCCCGGGAAAAAAATTTTTTTTAAACCCCTCCCCCAGATATTTTGTTACGGGTTAAAAGGGACTATTTAACTATTTTTAGAGGGGGGCGGGGGGGGTTCCCAAAATTAATTAATGAAAAAATATTCGAGTCTTACCCAAACCTTTATAGGGGACCCACCATCCCAGGATCCTATCGGCCCCCTCTCCCCTCATTTAAAGTTTGATGAAAATGATTTTTAAAAATAATTTGGGGGACCCACTTTGCTATTTTACTTCCTTTAAATTTTATCTTTGGGGCTTTTGGTCGGGTTTTTTCAAAAAAAGGGTCGGGAGTGACGGGAAAATTCGTAAGGTATTGGCGTTTGGATGATATCAAAATTCCTTCCAAAAAAACCAGGGCTCCCCAGCCTTATTGTCAATCCGAAGGCGAGAAAAGGGGTTTGACAATGTGGGGTTGGGATTGGATGGGGGGAAAAATACCCGACTAGAATGGGATTTGACGGGGAGATTTCATCAATAAACCAAATCAAATAATAGCAAACCCATCTGAAAGGAAACGCCCCTCCCGGGGGTTTTTTTTCCGATTCCCCTTTTCGCTGTGAAGGGGGGGCGAGGCAGGGTGCCCTTGTTTACCCCCTTTCTTTTTAATTTTTGCCATTTAAAATGTTGGGGGGAGGGGACATTGGGCAAAAAAGTCCAGGAATTTGGGGGGATTCCGATTGGGGGAAAAAATTCTTTAAAAAATGGCGTTATTTGGGGGAGACAAATTTTTTTTTGCGCCCGGGCCCGGGGGGGAAAAAAAAAGGGATTTTTCCCTTTAGAAAATTTTAAAAGTTTGAACCCCAAATTCGGAAAAAAGCTCAGGCTTTTTAAAATCAATTTTTGACCCAAAACCCGAAAATTCTGGACCCTTTCAACCCCCCTCCCCTTTTTTTTTTTTAAAACAGACTCGCTTTCAACACCTCCCGGTTTCTATTGCCCCAAAACCATATAAAAAAATTTTAGGAATAAAAAATTGGTAAACGCCCGAAAAATTTTTTATTTTAATTTAAATTTCCCCCCTATAATAAAAAAAGGGTCTGCGCAGGGTTTATTTGGTGGAGCATTTTAACCCAAACCCCTGATAGGCGAGCCATCTTATCAAAATGATAAAATTTCCCCCAGGCTTTTATTACCCCAAAGCAGAATATACCTTCCCATTTTTTAACCCCACATGTAGTGAAAAAGAGTAAAGGGCTGCATTAAAAAAATTTTTTTTGGAAAAAGGGAAAAAGCCCAAGGGTTGCAATAGGGAAATTAATGATGCCAAAAAAGGGTATGGGGGGCCTTAAAAACGCCCCGATATTAGAAAATTTTAATCTGGCATCACTGCTCCGGGCACGGGTTTGGGCTGGATCAAGGGAAAATTTTTTTTCTTTTCTTAAATTTTGGGTCTAGAAAAAGATTTTAAGGGCCCCCCCTTAAAACCTAAATGCGCTTTTGCCACCCCCCTATCCGCATCCTAGGGTAGTACGTTAAGTTTGATAGACGGATACAATAGGACCCGGAAGGCGGTTAGGAAATTATTTAAACTCCCGTACCAATTTAGTGGTTATTTGAAGGGGGAAGGACCCCCAGAATTCCCCCCGGACAGGGTCAAGCAATTTTAAAGGAGTGGAAGGAGAAGGGGGTGACCAGGAATCTCGTTAATTCCCCAAAACGGGAAAAGAAGGTTTTCTCTTTTGGAGAAGTTCAGGGAAAATTGGCATTGACCAGAAAAGTTTTGGATACAGGCAGATCATAAGTTTTTAAAAGGGGGAAAAGGGGGGAGATGGTTAATTTGACTAGAAAAAACATTCCAATTCTTTGGGGTTGTGAACGCTCAAGGGGGCCTGAACAAACATAAACCCCATTTTAGTAGAACTTTGCCATTTTGTGACTGGGAAAAAGATCACATGTCAGCTATTTTGCTAGAGAAAGATGAAAAAAACTGCACCCCAAACTTTAAAAACCTATCCACACAGCATGCAAAAAGCCCCAAAAAATTGGAATGTTTTTTTGGTAAGAATGTCCCATTTTTGTATGTTTTTTCTGTAAAGTTGTTAGTGTGGGGACCCCAAAAGAATGAGGACCCGTAAGAGGCTTGTGACTTGTGTCAGGGGGGCCCCCTTTTTACCAACTAATACCTCATTTCAATATTTTTCCCCAGTATGCCCTTTTTTTTTTTTTCCCCCAAAGTGTTGGGGAGCAGAGTGTGCCAGTGTTGTGTTGGACACTTAAAAAATGCGGGCAGCCCGCTGGTCTAATAGTATAGGTGCATAATAGGTTGAAAACCCAGCATTGTGTACCACAGTATCTTTATTTATGGCACACTTTTGTATCCTTATTTTATGCAATTGTTAGTACCGGCAACCACCCCCCTCTGCCCCGAGGTTGTATGGTGATTGTTTTATTGGTTACTTTGCATCTGTGCAAAACTCCCCATGCATTATATGCGGCTTTTCTGCAGTGGGGGGAATAGGTGTTAAAATTGGTGTGCAGTTTTTTCTCTTCCTAGAAATTAGCTGCACTGTGATCTTTTTCCCATCAGAAAAATGGCAAAGTTGCTAGCTTGGGTTCATGTTTGTTAACCATTGGCTGTTCAAAGCCCCAAAAAATTGGAATGTTTTTTTGGTAAGTAATGTCCCATTTTTGTTGTTTAATTTGCCCTAGAACCACTTTCGTTGATAATCTGGCAAAATCTACGGCAGTCCCCCATACCCATTCAGCTGTATGCCGACTTGCTGTCCTTTGAGGGACCCAAACATCAGGCATACTGTTTAAAAATGGGAACGAGATTTCCAGACACTGACATAGCAAAGGGGGTTTTAGAGGGGTAGAATCAAGTAAAAAAGGGCCTTGGTTAATGAGGCAGGGAGGGACACCTCTTTAGGTTGCACATAGACCCATTTAGGGGTTTTTAATATTTTACCTAACCATCCTTCCCGGCCCGGTTGGGCGTGCCCAAAATGTACAAAACCTCTCAAAGGATCTAAAAAATGGGATCTGGTCTTGTCCCGACACACAGAGATTTTTGGTCTGAAAATTTTTTAGATGTACGACATAAACTGTCGTGAAAAATCCCAATAACCCCTCACGCGCTTTTTTTCTGGTTTTCCGGAGGGGTGGGTGAGAGGAGTCCAAGAAAGTGTTTAAACTCATACATATTTTCTAATGGCAACCCAAAGGTGTTTGCTTCAGGAATGGGTTTTAAGGAAAAACCCCTGTCGATGAAGATGGTGATTCAGCGGTCAGGGGCTATGGTGTGGGTAAAATAGCAATGATTTCTAACAAAAAGCACAAACGGGGAAGTTCTTTGAGGTTTGGGAACACTTTATTACAGCATTTATGAAAGATGCAGACATTCACTCCTTTATGCAGTCATTCTCGGGGACAACGTGGTACTTGAAACGTCAGATGGCAGGGTCCCTAGGGAGACTCCAGATAAATAGTCAAAGGGCTGAGGTCTAAAAGTAAGAAGAGATGGCTTGCAAAACTTTGTTCTGCTCATCAACTTGTGCCAACTCCGCCTAAGATAATCAGACTTACAGTTCGGCTCCAGTTTGTTCTAATTAGTTTGATGTTATAGAAGTTATATAACTTGTATGGAATTATAGGTTTTATATGCCTTTTAAGCAACAAGTCAACTATAAATGTCTAGTAACTTGGCACTGTATAATTTTACTCTTGTCATGTATCAGCCAGTACCTGATTGTCATCGTTTAATGTTTGTATTTAAAGAAAATTTGTAAAAGAATAAAAATTATCATGAAAAAAAAAAGCTGATTGCAGAGTTTCCCCCAGCAATTCGCTGTAATCTATGCGGAAGCCCTAAGTGTTAAATTTCCCTGCAGCGCCACCACAGGAGAAATAAAGCGCTGCATAATGTGCATTCAAGTCAATGCGTTGTCTGAGTAATGTAGAACAGGACAGGTCCTCCAGAGAGAGGGACGCTCTTTATAATCACTCTTGGTTATTATTCTCCATTCTGGACAAGAAAGGACAATCCTTGACATAAGACTCTCCTCTGTTATCTGAGAATTCCCTACTATGGCAGATGAAGACAGGTTTTTTAACACCCTTTAAATCAGGTTTTATTTCCCACTACTTTCATAGCTTCCACTGAAAAGGGGGAGGGGGTTCCAATGTTATGTTAATACATTTTAATAAGTTTATAAATAAAATTTCTGCAACTTTTGAATATCCTTTGTGTTTTGGTTTCATACTATTCTGAATATCTCCACTTGCTCCCAGTGAACGGGAACGTTCTTGATTACATTCAGATGCTGAAAATCTCTAGTTGCCCTGATAGTTGAGGGCTTAAGATTGCATTCAGTCTAGACAACACTGTTATTTAATCCCTTACCGCCGCAGCCAGTTTTGACCCTCCTGGCAGAGCACCAGTTTTGAAATCTGAAATGTGTCACTTAATGTGGGAATAACTTTTTGATACTTTGCCCTATCCATGTGATTCAGAGACTGTTTTCTCGCGAAACATTGTGCTTTAAAGAGAACCTGTCACATAGTTTATGTGATCCATAAACATGAATAGGACAGCGCACACAGAGTAGTCCAAAAATAAAATAAAATCAATATTTATTGGCATCAAAATTAAAAAGCCAATGGAGGCATAAATGAAGAGCAAATAGAAAAAGAACCTTAGTGCAAATCTAACGCGTTTCGGGCATATCCTGCCCTTAGTCGTTGGCTACGACTATTTGCTCTTCATTTATGCCTCCATTGGCTTTTTAATTTTGATGACAATAAATATTGATTTTATTTTATTTTTGGACTACTCTGTGTGCGCTGTCCTATTCATGTTTATGGATCACATCAATGGACTATGCAGCTGGAGCAGTGGACGTGCACTATTTTGAGTGGTACCAGCCTGCATTGTAGGTGAGCTGACTTTATCTTTTGCTCACATAGTTTATGCCCCACTTGCTGAGGACAGCACAAGGTAGTGTCAGACCTGCTGTTTCCATTGCTGTGTCCCTTATTCTTTAAGATGATGCAGTTTTAGAGTATTTAGAGCTAAAATCTGCAGTTTTCAGCCAGAAAAAGAGTCAAAGAGTCAGTTTTTTCAAACCCCGCCCACCTGAGGCTAGCCCCGCCCACCTCAACTGATAAACCTATTACTTTGAATAGATAGAAACATGTGCATAATTGTCAGGTGGGCGGGGCTAGCCGTTGGTGGGTGGGGCTGACACCTGCTCATGAATAAGATTTGAGCATTAAATGCTCTAAAACTACAGCATCTGACATAATAAGGGACACAGCGCTGGAAACAGCATGTCTGACACTAGCTTGTGCTGTCCTCAGCAAGGGGGGGCATCACCTATGTGACAGGTTCCCTTTAAGTTAGTAAGAAATTTTGGTCCATACAATCCTTGTTTATTTCTGCATGTAAAACAGACAGTTATGCCACGCAAAATAGTTTATAACTAGCATCTACCATATCTCTACTGAAGGTTGGCATCATTTTTTAAATTACTTTATTAGGGGGCTTAGAAATTTAGTAGTAATTAGCAACATAGACCAGTCCAGTTCTGACAAGGCTTTGAGGGGCTTGTATGTTAGATACCCTCATAAATGACTCAATCAATGAAACTAGACCCCTTAAAGTATTCAACACAATGTTGAGGTTTATTAACCCGCTAGGAATTTCACAGAAATTAAAGCAAAGAAGTGGTGAAATTTAACTTTTTTTTCTTGCAGATTTGCAATTTTTATCCATTATTTACGGGAAAACGGTAGTTGTTACCAAGAAAATACAACTTGATATTGATTCCCCCAATTCTGTTGTTTTTAGAGATATCCTAAATGTGGCCCTGGTGCGCTATTTGTCTTGACCACAAGCCGCAGAGTAGGAGGAGCACCTACTGGACTTTGGGTTCTAATTTTCATTACAATTTTCTTTAAGCTCCATCACAGGTTTGTGGACACCCTATGGTGCTAAAACTTAATAAACACCCCTAAAAAGACCCCATAAAGAAAGCTACATCCCTTAAGGAATATATCCAGGGGTGTAGTGGGTGTTTCACAAATTATTTTTAGCATTAGACTGTGAAAATGAAAAAATTTTTTCTAACAATCTACAATTTTTAACTGAAAATGTTTAATTTGTTACAAGAAATCTTAAAAAAGCACCCAAAATTTGTTGTGCAATTTCTTCCAAATTCTCCATTACCCTATATGAGGGTGTAAACTGCTGATTGGGCACATGGCAGGGTGTACAAGGAAAGGAGGGAGCGCTATTTGGCTTCCGGAATGCAGACTTTGGTGGGTGCCCTGTCGCATTTGCAAAGCCCCTAAAGTACCAGAATAGGTGAAACCTTCCAGAAGTCGCCCCATTTTGGATTCAACACTCCCCATGGATAATAATAATAATAATTTTCTATATAGCGCCAACATATTCGCAGCACTTTACAAAATTCAAGGGTAACATACAGTCATTACACATTAAAAGTACTTACAAATGAGACACAAGGTGTGAGGGCCCTGCTCGTGAGAGCTTACAATCTATTAGGGTGTATGGTTGAAACATACGGTAAGAAGTGCCAAGTTTACAATGGTCCGGTCATGTTTCATAAATAGGGGGTGGTTAACATGAAAAATGGATGAACCTGCCACCCTGAAAATACATCTATATACAGATAAGTGCCTGTGAGTGCCCAAGTGCAGGGAGTGACAGATGTGTGTGATAGCAGTTAGGGATCTTGGTAGGCCAGACCGAGAAGATGTATTTTCAGGGCCCTCTTAAACTGTGAGGGTTGTGAATGTGCCTGATCGCCCGCGGTAGCATATTCCAGAGAATTGGTGCTGCACGTGTGAAATCTTGTAGGCGGGCATGGGAGGTTCGGATGATTGATGAGTGTAAACCTGATATCAGCAGCAGAGCGGGGGAGAGCGGGGCGGGGGTAGACAGAGACGGAGGAGGTGATGTAGGGGGGTGCAGCGTTGTGGAG